>JAABNX020010769.1:0-23892 GCA_015163995.2 Mormyrus lacerda | reverse complement strand
GACTTTGTAAGTGTTCGTAGTGTGATTGAAACGCAATGGACTGCAATCAACGTAATTACAAATGGAGCGTCTTTCACGAAATGTATATATACACACGTGTGTGTGTGTGTGATTATTTCATATTTTACACAGTTCGCGAGTTTTTGTACACGACCGGCTGTGAAAGTAGTTTTTTGTTGTTGCGCACGACTTGCCGTGAGTGACCAATCAGCGGTAGAACCATTGTAGTTCGAACTACAGTAGGTTCACCGTGAGTCTGACTAATCAGCGCTGGAACCACTGTAGTTCCAACTACGGAAGTCCTAACTAACTAATGTGGTTCGAACTACTGTGGTACGACGGTTTCGAGAAACAGACGTTGTTCGGTTGTTGGTTAGTTTGAACTGCCATAGTACGATTCATCGTTAATGCTAATTTCCGTCGTTGTTCGAGAAACGCACCCCAGAATGGTAGGAGATCCAACCAGGAGAGTCCCAGCATGCATTGGTAAGCCTTCCCAGAAGAGTAGAGGCTATTACAGCATCAAGGGCTGACCAGCTTCATCATGTTATTACCCTTGGCTTTGTAATGAGATGTTGGATATGCTGGTGTCCACATACTTATGGTTATATAGTGTATGCGTCTATAACATTTCAGCTAGGGTAAGAGATAATGTGTGTGTATAATTATACATATATTATATATATTACACACACATACACGAACGACAAACGTGTGCATACAAACACGTGTACATTAGTAATCATCTTTCCACCACCATCTGAACTGCAGGGACACCAGCAGGAAACCCATCAGGACAAGCCGGGCTTCTTCACTCCAGGACATCTTCTGTGAATGACTCCACGGGAGCCGGGCAGAGCTTCCTGAGCTCTCAGCTAATCGTGGCCTCAAACCAGCCCAGGCCTGAGCCTTCCAGCTGGACAGGCTTGGTGGACCTGGACAAAGAAGGGATGGACTCCATTATGGGCAACGAGTCTGAGATTTCAGAGGAACACGTGGTGATCCATCTCAGGTCAGAGCAGTCTCCCCTCGACTGGGCCGAGCAGCTGGGTGCAGAGGTCCAGGGTCCCCAGGAGGTACTGGCTCCAAAAATCACGACAGTTCTGCTACCTTCAGCACTCGAGAGCCTGGACAGCCACGGAGGCTCTGCCAGAGAGGAGGAAGCAGATGAAGATCCTGATGTACGTTCAGGTTCATCACTCCCACCGGTCTTCTCTACTCCCACCCCTACAGTCAAGGCCCAGACCAGCAGCACTCTGATCTCGAATATCATGGGCTCCTTCATAAGACCCTGGAGGTATCTGACGGGGTCTTCCGAGTCACAATCACCATCCACACAGGCAACCCCGAGCACAGAGAGCCTATCGGAGAAGCAGAAGCCGACAGAGTCGGGAAGGGGAACTCCACCAGGAGCGAAGGATGAATATAGCAAAAGTAGCCACAAAAATGCCATATTGGAGAGTTTCGGGGAACAGGAATCACATAGAGTCTCAGAAGGCTACGCAGCAGACTTAGATGAGGAACTCTCTCAGTGGGAAAGGGAAATCACCTCTGAGCCAAAGCACGGTGATGCCGCTACAAAGACAAGTTGGATGAATCCTACTGGAATCCCTACTGAGACTCCGGAAGCGCTCGAGACAGTCTCCTCAGGTGGTAAGCAACACTGCGGAGTCTTGCTTATTTTCACACTTACATTGCATGTTTTATTATATTACATGTTTCTATACAATACTTTTAAGCTACGCTATGAATTCAAGGACTATGTTTCACAAAATGTTACTTTACTGGAGGTCACTTGGTTCAGTCCTGCATCACAGGTTGGTGTCATGAAAAAATGGATAGAGTGAAGCTTGTGTACCGCTTTGACATTTGCCTCAAATGAGGACAGCATTATTAGCCTCTAGTTCAGTTTGCTATGCTGCAGCGAAATTCAATTTGGCGTTGAGTGTAGGTGCTCCTAATCAAGTCACGTACGAAAATACACAGTCAGGACGGGGAATAGCTCACTGCGAATATGACTTAATTTTGTCTCAATCAGCAGTTTGGGACTCTTGAAAACTACTGTGGAGAGTGGTAGAAGGATGGTGCAGAGAGGTTTAGTGGAGTTTATTAAATGAGGGAAGTAGACGGCGCCGAGTATGGTGTCAACAACAGTGATGTCTGGGGCCAGAGGTGAGAGGGAAAGGGATTGTGGGTATAAAATATTTAGGCTGAATCTTAAGCTCCAAGGAGAAGCGAAATGCAGCAGGGTGAAGGTGGGGGCAGCGGGGGTCACAGTCCAGGGGACGGCCGTCATTCCTGTTAGGTGGCTTAAAATTAGAATCGATACCTGAGACATTTTTGTTAATGTCCCTGTCACCCCAGACTGGGACAAACGGTGAAAAGGGGAGTGGAGGGATGGATGGATGGTCAGTATGGAGGAGCAAAGTGAAGAGGTAAAAAAATGACACAATAACTGGACCACTCAGGAGCAAAACCAATAAAGCAAGAGGACAGCAGGCAGGTGTGAAAAATTGTTAGGAGTATAATTCAGTGACTGGACAGCCTTCTCCATCCCCTGGGCATCATTAATACACACATAAACCCCATGCCAAATTCAGCCAAGGGCATTAATGTTTAATACTAGGTGAAAGTCTAGCTTTGGTTGGTATACATTATTCAGCGCTGTCTGCAATTAATGCAGCACTTACCGGGGGCTCTGGTGCTGAGTCTCACCCAATTATAGCCTCCGTCTTGAAATGCTGTTTCCAGTTATTCCGAACGGCAAAGCGTCCGTAGACGGAAATACCGAAGGCCAAGATAGGAGAGGCGCCGCTTTCTGGCTCAGTCATTTGCACGTTTGTCTCTTACAAACTGCATAGGGTAACCACCTAGTCCATGTCAGGAGGGACATTATGAGCTGCGACAGGGTTTATAAACTACAATTTCAACCATTTCAATTAAATGGACCCAGATTTCACTTAAGCACTGACGTCTTACTTTGTGCTGATTGGTCAGTCTCCAATAATCATGCATGTGTCACTAATGTTAATGTGAAACAGCTGGACGAGTCTTTAGGTCAAGGAAACAAACCAGTAAAAGTACAAAGAACTGAACTAATTAGCCAAACACAGGGGCCTTTCAGTTTCAGAGTAGTTTGTAAAACCTGAAGTAGCTCATAGTGTCCCTCCTGACATGGACTAGGTGGTCACCCTAAAACTGCAGTCCTTCATCCATCTTCTAATTGCTCCTACTGGTCAGGGCTGCAGTGAGCCCGGGATGCTCAGGTTTATATTGCAGGGATGCTGGGGGTGTGTATTGGAGGACACATTCTTGCAAATAGAGATGGGATTAAACACCCCCCCCACCCCAATCCTGGCGATATGAGGCCAACAATGCTTCCTGGAATCAGTTGTCAGGAAAAACAAGTTACAGTATGCGGTATGAATTTTCCACTCTTCGTCACTCTGCTTCCGAATGCGAGGAGACGGTGGAGGCCTCGTTATGCGACCTCGCCATGGGAATAGCCAAGGTGTCGCAGGAGGACCCTTCACAGTCGGAGTGTAAAAATTAACCCTTCCAACTGTATGTGGGGCTCCTTAATGGCACGCTCCAAGCTCGCATCCCACATGGAATCCTGCTAATAAAAATACCGTTTATGCACACAATTTGTTCTTCTGCTCCATGAAGTACCTGTCTTCCAGCCTCGCAGCTCCAGAAATCGAGTATGTTGATGCAGCAGTAAAATGAAAGCCCATATCCTGCGTCTAATGGTTGTATTGCGATGTTCTTTCCTCAAATATGGATGCTGTCATATGCCATTGACATCTCTTCGCTGAGCTATGGATTCACATGCTTGCACTGAGTAGCAATACGTTTATTATGCACATTGCATCTCAATAGTTGATAAGAGAAATGTGACGGATGAGTGGTAAATAATTTAACAAAGGTTTAATATTTAATGTCGGAGCTCCTTTAACAGCTGTTTGTATTGCATATCATGCAGTGGCATGCCTCAGGTTTTGGGATTGCCGTGTATCCTACTGCTGTGCTTAAAAAGCTCTTGCACTCAAGGGCCGTTTGATTCGGCGTCTTTGAAACAGGAACCAGTAAGAAAGAGGGCGAAGTACAAAAGGAAGTGTTTAATTGTGGCTGATTGGTCTCCGCTTTGTGTGGGGCCTGGTGGAGGGTGGGGTGGGGGGGCGGAGTTGACAGACACCACTGTAGCTCAGTTATTTACCCAGGTTTAGCCGGAATTACAGAAAATTATTGCGGCAAATGTGATTTAGTATAAGCATGCAAATAAATTATGAGCTTTCCAAAGAGCTAACAGATCCAATTATCATTATTTCTCATTATTTCCTTGTGTTTGACAAAAGATTAGGCAACTAAAGCTACAAGTAAACAGCATAGAGGGAGACACTGGTGCAGACTCTGTAACAAAAACATTCTATTGATTGTGTTTGCACGTGTGCCATTATTAATTTAATATTTTATCAAAGCCATCCTTTGCACTCACTAAGTTAATAAAATTGTCTTGTCCTTGCAGGAGTAATTGTATCAGAGCATGCAGAGGTCACGAATATGACTGAATCATCTGACTTCTCTGGTCCTGGGAGTGTGCCAATGTCGACCACTTCGCCAGGCAGCTATGACGCACCGATACTCGACTCTACAACGAGATGCACACAATGTTCTCCAGAAGGCCTTGTGGCAACCTCACTGACAACACAGAAGGAAGAGTACATGGCAGTGACTCCAGCCATGGGCATCAATCCTCAGACCAGTGCCCCAGTAGACACGTCAACAGAGCTGCCCACACTAATGGAAAACTTATCTGAACCTCATGACCAGGATAATGCTGCAGAGGAACTCCCTAAATCTTTGGAGGCCAGGGCTGAAGCTGTTGAACTCTTGGTTTTACCCTCCTCTAAAGACATCCCAGATAATTTCTCTGGAGAGGGGAAAGATCAAGAAGAAGAGGTTACCTACTCGCTTCCCAAAGAGCCTTTTCCAAATGATGTATCACCTCAACCAGCCTCAGAAAACTTCACCTTAGAAGTCGAGCATGAGGCTGAGGGAAGTGGGATGGGCCACGAGATTCTCATTGGATCAAGCTCTGACAGTCACATTGTCTCTGAAAACCCCTCAAATCATCCTCCTTCCTTACCACCCACTTCTGCATCAACTAGCAGCCAGACAGTTAATCAATACAGCACCATCAGACAGTGGGAGATGGAAGATCAGCCAACCACATCACCTCACGTTAGCACTAACGCCACTAACCTACAGCAACCTGTAGTTGAAGAGGTTGCCACAGAGATAAGAGAAGAGGTTCTTTTTACTAGTCTTCCTTCTGGCAACCCAGAAAGCACCACTTCCAGCAGAGACAGTATGAATGAATATGAAAAGCCCGTGGACATGTCAACAACGTCAGATGCCTGGTTAACCACAGGGGTTCCTGTCACAGGGCTTCTTCCCACCAACAGGATACCAACAGAATATTTACTGACAAATGAATCCAAAGATGGTGTGACTGAAGTTCCTTCAGAGAATGATACCGAGTCAATTACAGATCTCAATAGCTCCTACTCATTGGTATCAACGGAGAAGGTAACCTTTGGAACTGAAGACCTCCAGCATTATGTCTCGGAGGTGCTTTTAGGTTTCGAGAAGTCTGATTCTGGCACTACCTCAGAGGAACCAACCATGTTGACACCAAGTCTCGGGGAAACTGCTCAAAATGCTGAGTCTCAATCCACAGAGTCAATGGCCACGGTGATGCAGACCGGGGCGACCCCAGCACCAGAGATCAGTTTGCCTACTGACAGAACTCACCTTCTGACTGTCGGAGTTCAGTTCCCCAGCAGCACAGGAGTCGAGGGCTGGACGAGTTCTGAACTCAGCTCGGAAAACGAGACTAAGACCTCCGCAGGTAGGCTTCACATTGCTGAATGATTCTTTTAAGTGGAATGATTCTTCAAGTGAATATGCTGTGCTTACATCTGTTATTCTGCAATTTCATACATCATTCCTTTGAACTTTTCCTCAGTGTGGTGCTGGCCTTCGAATCCCGTTCTTGTGTAGCATTAAATGCTATAAACCGCATGGGATAAATGTTAACAGTACCAGGATGACATGAAGCAGTGAGACATTTAGCACTATAGTACAAGGCATTTGTATGAATATGCCAAACAGTTTACCGCTCACTCTCGAGCAAACTCGCGTTGACTAAGGCTGATAGTCGTATAGAGTGACTCACTGTGGATTAACGACTCTGACTCCATTTGTTGAGATGTGTTGAAAGGATGTTTATACCGTAGATGTACATGTTCATGAGTAATGACATATTGCCTTGCTTGTTCTGTATTTGCTGACGGCACACGGACCTTTTGGGGTATAGTGGCGCATGAACATGTGCCCATACTATCAGTATGCATGAGTGCATGTTGTAGGTGATGGAAAAATTTGATAACAAAGATGGACTGAGAGCTTAATCCGACACAAGACGGGAGGTGGATGATGCAATTACATGTGAAAAGCATGTTTGATACAATTCCTTATGATAAATGTGTGGCAAATCGCAACTTAGGAAACAGATATCTATAGCATCTTCTTCAAAAGCACTATGTAACAACAGTAAATCTGACAAAGGTGGTGGTACCAGCACTGTGACTGCTAAAGTGATTGTGTTCAGGTCCGTGTTGAGGTAGCTCTAATTCTAAGCAGCTCTGAAGCGTAAGTGTTCAGAGTGCAGGTAAATAAAGGAGTTAATAAAAGGCCACGGTGGCTTTGGGTAAAGACAAGCGCTCTCTGTTTGCATTCCGCTCTAGAGCAGGTGAAAGTCTGTAAGCCTCTTTAATCAATGATCAGCTGCAGGAGAGGCCTCTGAAATAAGGCGTTCCCTAGAGCCCATTTAGACATTACAGATCTGCGCTTTGAAAAATCGCCCCCCTTGCTGCATAAAAGGAAGTTTACCGGGCCGGGTTTGCCCCCCCCCCCCCCTTAATTAACCGCGTCCCTCATCACGGGGAGGTGAGGTCCCGTGTCACATCCCCTAGCTACACATGTGAACACGCCCACAGAAGAGATCTGGATTCCATGGGGACTGAGACGTGAATTATTGCCCACGTCCCGGGCAGCAGAACCCGAATGCAGAGAATAATGGTGTTCTCAAAAGGATCAGCCGTGGTTATAAAAATTACTGGAATGCAACTTTGAGCAGATAAATCACTCTGGAGCATAACTGTAAACTGATAATTAATCACTTATCCATATTAAATGTGACATCCTCTTCAGCATATATTATTTTCACTGCAAGTTCACCTCCATTATCAGTCGTCAACGATAAATGAATCAGACAATCCTCATATGCATTCTCGTAGTTCAAAGCAAACAAATCGCCTCGTTTTCCTCAGTTGCCCTTTTATAGAGAAAAAAATGACTCTCACCCCATCGGTACCCGTCGACAGGCTGAGAAGACCGTTTTAAGGAATGTTGCATTGACAAACATATTCAGTAGTTTCAACAGTCAGAAATGTTCACTGTATTGTGTGATTTTATTGGGCTCTTGGGGGACATGGTTTAGCCACACTACCCACAAGCGATGTACATGGCTTGAGAGGATATACGCTTTGACTCACTTTGCTTGAGAAAAACACATTGGCTCTGGTTTAATGATACCAAGTTCTTATCCCATTCCACTGTGAATTTGACGATAAGCTTTGTGAAGGACGGTCTGTCCATCTGGCTATCGATTTCTTTGCTCTGTTTTTTTTCTCCAAGAGAAAATCAGCTTGTAGTCGGCTATTGGTTGGTCTACTTCCCTTGTAATATTTATATACCTCAACGCTAACATGAGCTGCTGTGACAAACGGGAGGATTAAACTTATCCCTCTGAAGCAAGTATTTTGCAAACCCCATTCGCAAAATCATAACATGGGGACCTCCTTGACCAGGATAGGAAACGGATCTGGAGGTTATTAAAAAGCATGGCAGTGGTATTTGTTTGACTCTATTTGAATCCCGTAGGTCTTTATCAAAACAGCTACCAATTGGGTAGTCATCATTTTTACATTCAGCAATTTCACTAAACTATTCCAGAGTTTCACTACTATCAAGAACCAGTCATGCTTTTTTCCTCAGTCTGCTAAGGAGTTTTTATATTTCACAAGTAAATGTGAAGCCCCAAGCAGGAGCACAGTGAAGATCACATTTGGTGTCATCGACCTTCGGCTTTTTGCACACAGGTGCATGTGAAGAGGAATAACACAGTGAGAGCTGAGATTGACATTATGACAAATAGACTCTGGATTACTTACTTAGGCCTTGTAAAAAAAAAAAAAAATCAGTAAATGTTTGCGTAGCACCAAGCAAAAACCTTGCAGAATTGATCTGCTATTAGATTAGTTAAGATCATGACATTTCATTTTAAAAGAAATAATAACTCATAGTGAACAATGCTAACATTGTGCTTACCAGTTTGTCGTCCTGAGTATTATTAAACAAGCCGTGTGTGTGTGAGGCTGTATGACTCATACTTACGACCCTCATAATTCTTGTTGGGTGACTGTGACCTGATGTTTTATTACCTGAATAAATATGTGAAGCAGTCCTTCTGTCCTTGTAATCTCAATATTCATCTCGTTGAATTACGATGATTTGCGTTCTGTAGGAACTGTCGTAATACACAGTAAGCATTGCTTGTGTGACATCTGTAAAATTGGCTCCCGGGGTAAACTGTAGTCAGTGCCGGTTCATGATAAATAATTTGACTATTTTGAGCTTTCTCCTTTGTGTCTGTGTAACTGGGTGGAGGGAGCGCTGCTGGCTCCGGAGAGCAGAAAATTAGCTTTACCTTGGTGTGCTGAATGTCTGGAATACATTTGCATGGGCTAAAGGGAAGATGTTAGGTTATTCACAGGTGAGATCATAGCCTTTACCGTATAGATCCGTACTTTGAAAACACCGACGCTCTCAGGTCTGGTGCTCGAACGGATAGCGAGGAAGCAGATCCGGGAGACGCGAAACTAAAACACGGGGTTTATTGACAGAAACGGGGAGCAGCACAGGACGAACGTCTTGTCCGTACTGACTCAGACACGGACTTAAATACACAATACATATCAAACTGACGGAAACTGCTGGTCACAATCGGGCCAGCACACGTGGTTAATAAGGGGGCGTGGCACACACGAGGCTCTTACGAGCTGGGCGTGACAGACGCACGCCATTATTTCATAACCTCCTAGGTGTCCGGTTGTCCTTTAAACGCAATAAGCGTGATCAATACTCTGTTTCAATTCTTATATTTTGTATATAGATATTTTTCGTATCAGTTACATGCGTAAATATGCTGGATGAATGACGGTTGCTGTCCCTTCAGGTACGCCTATATATATTTCAGACCTTACCCCCCCATCTCCATGACGTCCGATCCACAAAGGAGTCCTGCAGAGAACTATTTTTATCACTGCTTCCAATGTATGAACCGTCCTCTGTGGCATATCATTTAATAATTTCAGCCCTTTCAAAATGTACGTCTTTCTCATACATATGACCCAGATTTGCATAGCACATGCTGATTAAATTTACCTCCATGGACAATCTAATATATTCTCCCAAAATAAACTGAAAAAGCTGTAAGACTTCACTCCTTTTGTTCTAGTGCACGTCCCCTTGTGATATTCAACGTCCGTTTGTTTGTCTAAACCAGTTTTTAAAATCATTTCCAGTTATTTTAAGAGTCGGGTATGACCTCAGTGCATTTGTATCAACGGCAGATGAGGTGCTTATGAGATAACATTAAACTCTTGGCATATTTAAATTTAGATAAGCTATTTCTATAAGACATTTTAATCTCTCAGCAAACGAATTCATGCTGCTGAGTGTGTCGTTAATTAACGTGTCGATTGCCAGAGTCGATTATATGTTATATGCTTTCATTACTTTTTTAAAGTTTCGCTGTTGGCTTTAATATGTATGTGCATGTTCCATGCTTTAAGTCTGATCACGTTGCAAACAGCAGTTGCATGAATTAAAGTTATAGCGCGCAACATAAAGCTTACAGGCTGAATATAAATTGGACTATAATATAAGTCACAGCACTGTGCGAGAGCCCATTTACTAACTGATTGTTTTGGACCTCATTCGGCTTTTTGAAACCAAATCCTTTGCTCCAGCCATATGTCCCCCTATTAAAAGCAGGACATCAATCTTTTACTGTCCGCAGCGCTGCGATAATGCACGGTGAGTGGCGCTTTATAAACCGTTATATCTGCTCTGCGCCCCACAAAATACAAATGCCAATAGGACATGCACAATAAAAGGTCCTGATTGCCGCCTGAATGTGATACGGCAAAGGGACTCTGACCTGGTTACTGCTCGGAGCAAAGTATTCATTCCCATCTAATTAAATGAGGGCAGATTCAGGTTTCTGCATTAACATATGACTATAACATGGAGTCTGACACTAAAAGGCTGTTTTTGTTTGCAAAGTCCTTGCCTAGATTCCTACAGATGACAGAACAAGTGCACATTTCATCAGTTTTTTCCCCAACTGCTTTAATAACACAAAAATAATCCGGAATATAAAAGCTCGGTGTCTTTTCAGTTTCATATCCAGAACGCAATGCAGATGAAGGCGAACGTCACTGGGCAGTTGCTGATTATGCTGTTATATTACCCGCTCATACCGCGGCACTGTGGAATTCTCGAACTTGAAGCGTTGATTAATGTTCTATGACCTCACAAGTAGTGACGGCCAGGCGAATCACGCTAGTAAATCAATGCGCGACTATAATCTTCATTCTGACATGATTTAACGGAAACAATGAAAGCAAAGAAATCGCTACAAATCACCAAGACAACAACAGTGCTTCAGCCTGAGGACCGGGACCTGTGGTCAGTGATAAAATCCCAAAATGATTTACTGATACAATGCACTTATACTCCAGTCATGTTTTACAGTCCTGTTACACATGCCTAAGCAAGTCCGATTTTAATATTCGGTTTAATATAACATTAAATAAGTCGGGATTTACCCAAAACTGAATACCAGAAGGTACAAAAAGCTAAATTAACAATATTTACATTTCTTTGCCTTTGCAGCCGTGCGTTTAAAACCGTATAATGAACTTTTTGAGGATTACATTTTCCCTTTGTTGCCTCAGTTCCCTGTTTGACCAGGGTGATGTTCCCTTAACAGATCGAAATAGCCAAAAGTCCATTATGCAACCGGCTTTCTTCCTGTTGCCACCATAATGAGAGCAATAACAGAAGAAACTGCGATTTGCTTTGAGATGGATGCAGTACAGGGTGGAGGGAAGGATGGATGAGGGTCGGAGAGGTGGGAGGGGGGGACTTCCTTCCCAAGCGCACTCACGCCTCACAAACGCCTATTAGTTGGGCTGTTTGCTAGACACTAACAGCGGTGGAATCGTATGCTTTGTCCGCCTCATCTGCCATCAAAACCAACTGGGGAAAAATGCATGGTTTGCTTTCCAAAACGCCACATGCTTAATATTCATCTCTCTCTCTCTCTCTGCCCATACTTTGTGTTTTATTTGCTGTTTTCCCCTAATGCGTCCATGTTTAATCTCTATGCCAGTTACGTGAGTCAACTGTTGACCCACCCCTTTTTACCGAAGAAGTGAAAAATAAAACGTGGAATCAAACATATGCGCACTGCCGGTGGTGAAGTCGCGATGGTCTGTTCTTCTGCAGTACAGGTACACGCAGTTTATCTGAGTTTTGTTCTAAACCTACAAGTGGCGTTGTATCAGTGATTGGGATTTATTTTATAATACCACACCGTCTCCTAGCAATCACTCAAAACATCGGTGATCTCAGAGCCGGCATCCCTATTGCGTTTTTGCTGCTGGACAGAGTGCTGTTTGTTCGGCTTTATCCACCCTGCTCCGGTATACTCCTCACTTTCACTAAGTACGATGCCACAGAAACGGCACTCCATGCAGACGGAAAGTTTTTACGAAGCATCGGAGCATGTTTCCAGCATCACGGCGGAAATGTGTCCTGCGGTGTGTGGTTCCATTCATATTTAACATCATATGATGCAGTTCAGCACTGGCAGACTGGAGGTGTCATGAGGCAAAGGGATAGATTTAACTCCCTTTGCCCGTTCAGTACATATTGGTTTTAAAAATGAATGATTTTGTTTCATTTTCATTTCTTTGTTATTTTTTCTTAGTCAAATTATACAAGTAACATTTGTTGAATTCTGATAAATTTGAGTTTATTGTAGGTTTCAGTATCTAGCTTTTATTAGAATGTTTTGACCCTATTTCAGATGCAGGGTTCTTAATTGGATTTATTCAGCGATTTATGTCAGCCGTATAAGTAATTATGAGCTATTTGTATCATGAATACAATTAGTATGAAAAGTTACATGAATTAAAATTAATTGGAATTGCAGTACACAACAGTTGTGTCACTGGAGACACTGCTCTGGAGAGGCAGATAAGTTGGCTTTAGAGTTGGATGGCTTTGCAGAGCAAAGTCGTATCAGAGCGTGTAAAACAGGCCATATACCTGTGTGAACAGGTTTATGATAGCACAATTAGAAAATGTATAATAAAAATTAGATGATGTATAGCAGTAGTGACATTTTAATAAGGATCCTGTAATCCATCTATCAGTTTTCCATAACAACTGGTCCAGAAAGTACAAATCCAGACCAAGGTTTTGTTTCAGCCACCACTTTGGGTAATCTGTGACTGTGACTCTTTATGCTCAACTGGCCGGTTGGAAAAAAAACTTGTCTGGATTTGTACGTCCAGGACCTGAACTTTCCAATTTGTAGTGGATTAATTTTGTGAGTAACTGCCCCAACACTGGTGATGGTATGCCTGGAGCCTCACCGCGGAGGAAAGGGAAACCCATTCTACATTTGTCTGGAGGACTGGAAAGTTCATAGGCAGCATGCCAGTCCATCACAGGGCACTGTGTGTGTGTGTGTGTGTGTGTGTGAGTGTGAGAGAGACACCCACCCTGGGTCACTTAACTACATGTTTGCAGGAGGAAACATGGGGAGAACATGCAAACTCCACACAGACAAAGCAAGAGGCAGAATTCAAACCCCCCAGCCCTGATTCTGGGCGTATCCCCTAAAGAACATGTAATCAAACGCTAAAATGAATATAGGGGCTTTGGGATTCTCTGTAGCATTTAGCATCTTCCAGATTCGAACACCTTAACTTTTATCTGAGAGCACATGGGACGTGCACAGTCCCAAGACCACCGCAGTGCGGTCGATACGGCACGATTGATTAACCGGGGAGCGCTGCCTGGGTGTTATGTTCGTGTTACATGATTTCCATGTAGCGCCTCTTGGGGACTCTGTAGGGACCGTCAGGCTGCTCTACATTCATCCTGATGGCAGCAGATCCATCTCACGGAGTCTGGCTCCTTCTTTACTGCGCGTCTCCATTTTTCTGAGCCACATATCTACATCTGGGGCTGTGCCTTTGGATCGGCTGATAAGGCTCCCATGATTCATTCTGCATATGTCTGGAGGACAGGGCTTGCAGGCCCGGAGTAGGACAAGGACCCTTCTGGGGCTCCTAAATCTCTCTCTTTCTTGTGTTGTATCCAAACACAGCAGCCTTATTTTGGGCAGAAGCAGGTTTCATATTCCCATGGAAGCTCTTCAGTGTTCGGCATCAAAACCTCTCTCACAGCAAGTAAATGATCAGCCCCTGTGCAGCCTTCCTCCGCTCCAAGATCAGCGCCCATCCATAAACCTATATTTATTTTTTAGGTCAGCAGACATGGCAACATTTTTTAAGTGGGTGTATTGTGGTCTTATCACTTTTTTTTGTTGGTTTTTCCCACCGTTTAATCAGTAAAGCCTGTGAGCTCTTTGGAATTCCAGAGTAGCTGTTCCGATTTTGACAAGTACACCTCCACGATGACCTTCCCGGGAACCGATTACGTCTACTCTTTGGCTGCTAAACGTCAGCCTGCCCAGACGGCACGCGGGATCACGTTCTGGATTATGTCCCGAAAGTGCTGCTCTGGTGGCCCGTTCTCCAGGTTCCATAGTGGCTTATCTGCCGTGTAGAGACCCACCTGAGCTCAGCAAAGCCGTGATCCCTGTCTCTCCCATCCCATTACAAGGCTCAGTAATTCTTGGAACGATCGAGCGGCGAGGTATCGGACACGGCGTGTGTGTGTGTGTTTCTACCTGAAGGACGGTGGGGCTTTCACAACGCTGATACTCAAAGTCAGATTTCTATAGGCTCACAAATGGCCCAACTGTCGTATTTAATTGCAGAATTTAATCAGAAGAATTAAAAAAAGGCAAATTTGCCCACGACAGTGTGAGGTAGCTTCATTGCTCAGCGTGCCTGACTCATCTTGGCGGATGGTTGCTGCCTCGAGTGCAGTGGTGATGGGACGGTCTCCAACGTGGCTACCCACCTACTGAAGATCTAACGTCCCACACCCCGCTGCCGCAAGTCAGCACGGAGCCTCTCAAAGCTTCGGCGGGGATGCCGTCCCGCGGTATCGCCCTCAAAGCTTCAGCGGAGATACCGTCCTGCGGTATTGCCACGACGAGTTTTCCACTCGACGAACGGGGGAAGCACCGGTGGCAAGCGCCCAGTCAAGACAGATGGGGGGAGAATTAGGCAGAGATGGAGAGGCGGGGGGCTCTTCTCTTTTAAGGGAGGGACTTTATTTGTGTCTTTCAGCCCAGTCCCTGGGCACCCCCAGACAATGCATATTTTTGCTTCCTCCCATCTCCCAGCCAATCAAGAACACTGATTACGTGATGCAGGTTTGTTGGGAGCAAAAATGTGGACTGTTTGGGGACCCCAAGGACTGGGCTGAGAGACACTGCTCTAATTAGTCATGGGCACAGTGCTACGCAATGTAAGCTGATAGAGCCGCTCTTTAACACGGAGCTAATCCCTCTCAATATCTCACTCCCAGCTACACGCTCAGATAGAAGAGCCCTTCTTAATAACATGCAGATAGAAGGATCTGAACAAAACAGGGTGGGATTTGAGTACAGCATCATGAGGGATGTGCAAGTGATGCTTGTGCAGTGCATAACCTGTGTGTGTGTGTGCGTGTGTGTGCGTGTGTGTGTGTGCGTGTGTGTGCGCGCGCGCATGCTTGTATCCGTGTGTAAAGTCACCGCCAGAAATCTGGCCCCAGCTTGCAGCCAGCGAGGAACCGTCTGCGCTCGATAATTTGTGACTAATTGTGTGAGCACCGAGTGGACGTCCCTCCCTCTGCGCTGGCCGTGGGCTCAGCCTTCGGCCTCGCTGTCAGCGCACACGTGTGCCTCACATCTCTTTTTCAGTCACTCGACTGAACCAGGCCAGAGCTGCCGAGAGCAAGCTGGGATTTTTATTTTTTTTTTTGCCAGTTTAAGCAAATTTAGGTTGGCATGTAGATTCCCTTTTACTGGGCAAGATGAAAAACCAGCGAAGCAAAAAGGTTCCTTGAGTCGCTGTTGGATGCTCAGGCTTGCTGGTGGGATAGAGCATTTTTCTGCTCATGTCTTTATTGTTTCTGTGTATAAGCAATTTCGGTCGTTTGCTTCCTGGCCCAAGTGAGCAGGGGTGGCTTAGAGACGGCAGTGCTCATCGCTCCCTGAAATGACGCCGCTGGGCATTAGAACTCATCTGTCACCAGTCAGCAGTTTCTTCTGCAGCCCATCAAACTCCCGAACATATGTGTGCACATGCATGTATGTAATACTGTAATAACTACAATAATTACACAATTTATTAAGCTGCTTGGACTTTCTACTAGGCGTGTAACAATTTAGCGATTGTGATCAATATATTGATTGTTAAGGCCATGATACGATTAAACCAACTCAATTAACAAATATTGATTCATCATTAAACTATGATGATGCGCTGAAATGCTACTGGAATAATCTGTGATAAAAATCTCACACACAAAGCAATCTAGAAGTTCACCTTCATAGAACCAACCCATGACAGTGTATTTTATGTAGGTTGGTATGTTCCTGTGTTTTCAGGAGGAAGAAAATAAAAAAGTATTAGGACAGAATGTTTTATTATTTTATAATTTTTTTTCTTTTCTTTTAAATACTTTGTTGAAAAAATATACATATGAGCAATTAAACATTTATTTTTAAATGTTTGCTTTTATCTTAAGTCTGATTCCACTAAAATCAGCTTGTGTTTTATTGTATTGAAAATATCGATCTTGTATTCCTCAATCGAGTCGTACCGCAGTAACATTTCAAATATTGCCTGATGTCAAACTGCTGCCTTGAATCTAAATCAAATGGTACCATGACAAAGTTTACGATGTACACCCCTAATTATAACAATGCATGTTTACATGTAGAACGGGATCAAAGCTGGTTAAGCGTCCATCTCATCTTCCAACTGCTTATCTAGTTCCGGGTTGGATGGTCGTACACAGTTACATCCTGGGCGGGGTGTCACTGGGATCAAGCATTTTTGATATATTCTTGAAGACAGTGTCATTCAGAGCTTCTGTCTGCCTGTTTTTATCAGTGACACCTGATTAAAAGGCAATTGCTCTCCCGCCTGTTCTTGACGCGATTCTGTGGCACTTTGACCTTTGGCTCTGCTGTTCATTCTGCATGGTCACTGTAGCAACCCAGCATCTGAGGATGTGATATCCTCTGCCAGTGAGTGTGTCACCCTCTATCCATGTCGCTGCTAGAGTTTGAGTATATGACAAATTTTATATAGCACCCAATATGGTACATTTGATGTACCATGCGATCAGGTCCGAATTCATGATACTCTAATGGATCATGAAACAGCACTTAATCTCTTTAGTAAAGCAGAGAGATAAAGCGTAATGCATTGTCTCTGTAAATTTCCCTCTCACAAAAGTGGAGTTAATCGTAATTTAATCTGTTAAATTGTGCCATTTATTCGCAGAAAGACTCTGCTAAGCTAAGGTGTCATAGGACGGAAGAGTGAAAGCGCTGCATTAGATCGGTGCTCTAAGATGTGGCAGACTTCATCGCTCTTTGGGCTCTGACTCTATAATGATCTCATTATTTATGAAGGCCGGCTTGTCAGCCGCACACGTTTAGCATTGTCCTCCATTGCTCGCCATCCGTCTTGGTCAACCAATAGCCGGTGCCCTTTCCGCTGGAGTCTTCCCTCCATCTTCACCATGGGCATCAAACAAACATCCACGTCCTCGGCGGTGTTCTGCAGCTGACGCCACTTCGAGAGCTTCCTAGTGAACGCCGGATTTCAGTTGCATTGGCCATGCCGTTTGCTGGACAGTCGAATGGGTGCAGCCAGAGGTGTAGCGACAGGTCAGGCAAGGCCCCAACCTGGGAGAGGGCCCCCAGGGTATCCGATTTACTACACATCTGCTTTATTTATGTATCCTATTTTTTTCACAAAAGTGAAAATAATGGACTTGTGTTTCTTAGATTGTCTTTGTTAGATTGCTAAAATAATGAGTTGGAGGGCCCCATGGATTTTTGTCCAGGACCCCCAAAGTCCCTAGAATCGCCTCTGGGTACGGCTTTCAGTCTCTGGTCTGAGGTCACCTCCATCACCATATAAATTGCACCAGTGATGAAATTCCAGGTTGAGTGTCTACAAGCCTGAGGCGCCAAGTGGGATGGAGCATAATCAAGCCCCTGCGTCCGAGGCACAGTAGCCCTGTTGACTCACTCCAACGTTTTCGGTGTGCCCCGTCTCCACAGCGGAGGACAACCCCTGCCAGACCAACCCGTGTCTTCATGGAGGGAGCTGCCTGCCCGAAGGGAACGGCTACAGCTGCTACTGCCCGCAGGGGTACTCTGGGGAGAGCTGCGAGATCGGTAAGGAGCCTGGGGTGTCTGGTCTCCCCATGCAGTGCATCCTATGCTATTTGCTAACCGCTATTAGCATCGCCGTCGCTTGTTTATTCCTCAGTCCCGTCCTGCAGTTACAAATGCAAAGTTTTCAATACGAAGCACAAGGAGAGGAATCGATTACACCTGTGACCCGTCTTGCAGTAATCAGGAACTGATTCAGGTCCAGGAAGCCCCACCGCCGTTAGCAGAGTCTGCCACTCTTATTTAGCCTATTTTGGCATTGCCTGAGATTCCTTTAGCAGCCAGCAGAAAATGAAATGTTCATATTTTCGGTGGTTGGGTGACAGTTCAAGATATGATGGAAATATCGCCACAGTGCCACTCCAGTCGAAGGATTGTGACTGTTGCATCAGTAAAGTTCTTTTTTTAATATCTCCTCCTTTGGTAATTTTCAAACCCGTTTCACATTGCGGATCCCCAGAGAGACATCAGTGCCAAGCCGGCCTCGAATGTTATCGGCGATTTAATTTCATAATCTAGCAAAGTTGGATTGTCATAGCAGTGAAGTGATTCACTGGTCGTCTGCAGAGCAGTGGACAGAGACACCGAGGGTGGTGTCTGGACAGTGAGGCGTGTCGTATTTTCCAGCCTAAAACCATGACTCTATTGCTTGGGCAGTATTTCCTTTTGTGCTATACGCTTTTATGCTTATACATTATATACACGGTCTGTACGAATGGAACTCACAATAAAATTGAAATTAAACCATTTTGGGATATCAGGAATTCTGCACAATCATGCAGACAGAGTGAGAGCTACAGATGCCAAAGAGCCTGTAAGGATTCATCACACTTGAGGACTCACTGCTTCTTCAGCTGTCGGGGCCAAGATCGGAATGAGGAGCATCTGATTTGCTTGTACTTTGTCGTAGCACATATGCTCTTGCACCTTTTATGAGGTTTACTGCAGAGGGCACAACGGTCTGAACCAGCTCCTGTCCTGCTTGTATATGGCTGGTGTGACAATAAACATGATAGCAAGGCATTTGACCGGGAATGTTAGCCTAGGTACTGAAAAGCTGCACATAGATCTGGAAGAGCTGGAGAATGAAGCATGATTTAAGCTCCCTAGATATTTGTAGCGGTTTGTTACTCGTACAGCTTGCTATCCTGGCGTGGGACGGCGCGCGGTGGCTAAATTTCTGAACGTGTTCTTGATGTCAGTGACAGATGAACCCATAATGCAAAGCAGCATTCGATAGAAAGGGGAGGCGAGATTTACTCAGTGGTCACAGCTGCCGTCGACAAGACGTCAGCATGGATTGGAACGGCGCATTAAATCTATTGCCGGACAGATGGTTTACAGATGGGTCAAAGGTCGAGAGCTCCATCACACCGAGACAATGGACTGGCAGATGAGGGTTGGGGGCTGAGAAAAGGGGTCTGTCTCCGCTCTGATTGTTAAACGATTTTGTCGATGGGCTCCCACGACTCATTGGCAAGTCTGAAAAGGCTTATCTGTCTAAGGTTACCCTACAGTCCATCAACAAAGCTTTAAATAAATGGAACGTTACTCGCCCGTTGTTTAGACGAGAGAAGTTAAAGCATACATATATATTAAAAAGTATGCAAATAAAAAGTAGTTTAGCATACTTTTGCTTTGTATGCTGACAATGGAGACATTTTCCAGATTATTTTATATTTCCGCATTTATTTTTTTTCTATCGCTCTTTGTGAAATATAAATTTAAAATCCGCGAAGGATGTCACCTGCACTTGGCCTGGTTCATTTGACATAGATAGTGTCTCACTGACCCCCGCCCATAGATTAGGGTAATAATATTATCATTGGCAGAGATATAAGAAGCAGTTCTGGCTCCATTTCCTCGTGAAGAAAATGATGATGGAGGTAGGAGAGGTGTGCAGTCCCATGAAAGGCAGGTCCCCGGAACTTAAGTTGTAATCGCAATTATTTCTGAAAAACGTGTTTAGGATCCCTGCATAATGTATAAGGTGCAGCCTGCATTTCTACACCAGGGGAATGAAAGATTCATGAGGAACAGAGAGACGCTTCTCACCAGCACCCCAGAGGGAGCAGGCGTGAGCGGGGACAGCTCAGGCCACTGGGGTGGGGGGGTGTCCCGGTACCACCTGGGGGGGGATTCTCAGTTTCTCTTGTATCATTCCTAGCAGTGCTTGGTCTCAGTTTTGAGCCTGCAGCCGCCTCAGCGTTGCATGCAAATGACGACTGCAGGCCGACCTCCCTTAGCGACGGTGGAAACGGCAGCGCCGGCCTCCCGTCCTGCTAATGAGAGAGTCTGCAGTGGGCACAGCCGCATTTAGAGGAGGCTTTCAGTGTGAGGATGAGTGTGGCAGATGGTTACTGGTCTAGGACTACTCTCAATCCTGTCCAGCTTACATGAGACACTTCCTGTGAAATTACAAGCAGAAAGGAGGGTTGCCCCTCATGATTGGGGGGGGGGGGTGTTTGGCTCCCTAAATAAACCCACAATGTGTGTTTTTTAATGACCAGGCTTCATGGTTTATAAATGGAATCATAAAGCAAACAGATCCATAAACAAAAACAGGAGTAAAACGGACGCGGCTGTTTGGTATTCAAAGCTTCATGCAGGTGGGGGGGGGGGGGGGGGGGTTATTCTGAATATTCCGTCTCCCATCCATAGGCAGATAATGAGGAAATAATTCCCCCCCCCCGATAAGAGCGTCAGTGAGTATAGAAGAACAGCCACAGCGGAGTAATGACACCATCCAACAGGGCGCTCCTCAGGGCGCTCCATCTGGTGAAGGCGGTGTTGTACCCTGCTTCCCCCCTATACCCCAAAGGGGCAAACGATGCGTTTGCAAGATAAACTTCGTCTCGGGGGGGGGGTGCTCAAGCACCTGCTCACTGGTCAGACCAGTCAGCCGATCAGAACTTCCGCTGCCATTCTCTTTTATCCCTTCAATCTCTAACGCTTCGTCATTCCTGTTACTGTTCCTGTTCAGCTCCCTGCTCCCCCAGCTCTTTGTGATGCGACATGGAGCAGGTATGGAAATCGCCCCGGTCGCTCCTGAGGCCGCCGGCCTTTGCGTCAGGTCGCACATTTGCATCGCCGGGGCTGACTCTCCACTAGCTGAGATCCGTCTCGCCTTCTCTCCCGTACACACTCACTGCAGAACATGCGACCGGCACCCAGCGCAGGACTCGCTGCGGCTCTCTGGCAGCAATAACCCTCTTTGCAGCTAGGTAAAGTCGTGTGGTGCAGGGCGGTGGCGGCGCCTGTGTGCAGGTTGCGACTGGCTGCGGCGGCTCTAGCACGCCGGTGGCAGCGTGGCAGCGCCAGGTGATCGATGGCCCGGTTTCCACGCTGCTCTCCTGGCGCTGTGCCGTCGCTTAAGACAGATGATTGGCTCCGCCCGCCACCCATGCTTCATTAATTCGGCCCCCGGCGCTCTGTCACTTATCGGGACGAGATCAGTGGACCCCGCTCCATTATCTGTCATTCGCAAGCTTCTCATGCCACAGATGGGACGCCCTCAACACCCTCCCCCCCCATCCCTGAAATCCACCCACCCGTCCGCCTGTCCGGCCCTCTCCTCCCCCAACCCCGCATCACCTTTTCCTCCAGACAGAGCCCACATATCACCTGGGTTGAGGTGGAAAGTGGCAAGCTGCTGTCGCCCCCTTGTGCCGGGCGAGAACAAGGCACGTCATCTTGGAACCCAGCGGGATTCCGGAACACCTGCCGTTGCCATTGGAGACGGATATGAATGTTGCTCTTATCTGTCACCTTTGTTGTCATGCTGTTATGGTGCCGCCATTCCAAATTTGCCAGCTGCATGACTGGGGGGGGGGAAGGGCGGGCATATCAACATAAGGAGACCCACAAATTTCTGCATGGAACCCTGGGAAATCCACATGTAAAGGTATCCACACCGTTCGGCAATGCTGCCCCCTTCTTTTGCCTGTAACCGTGGCTTTACAACACAGGGGCAGGGAAGGCATGTTGGTGTATGTGTAGGAGGGGGGGGTTCCTTTCTGCCGCAGTCCTGTCATAAATCACGCTGACCCAGGTGGGGGGGGG
Organism: Mormyrus lacerda; assembly: GCA_015163995.2. Classification (NCBI taxonomy): domain Eukaryota; kingdom Metazoa; phylum Chordata; class Actinopteri; order Osteoglossiformes; family Mormyridae; genus Mormyrus; species Mormyrus lacerda. Next base: position 2,027 of record JAABNX020010769.1, on the reverse strand, counting down.
GGGGGGGTCGCAGCTGCCGGCTGCAGGGGCCCCTTCCCCCCCCCCCCCCCCGTCCCGATTGAGTTCACCGACTCCGAGCAGAACTCTGAATGTGCTGTCGGGAAACAGAATGACACACCGCCTCGACTTGGTGGAGTCCGGGAGGTCGCTGTTAACTGCGTTGGACCTCTTCCTCCCCGTCTTGGGTGTTTTTCACAGGTACCCATCGCTCCTGACCTCGTTCGGGCTTAATCCTGCCATTATTTCCATGATCCCCCAGGGGCTCCTATGGCCAGTGAGGCAGGAAACAGCAGCAGAAATGCAGAGCTGCAGATCCACAAAGATGGAAGATGGCAGATTTGACGCTTCTCTCCCCCTGAAGTGCTTCTGACTTTGAATTGTCTGACTCTTAAGTAATTTGGACACTGATTCACATTTTGACCAAGGCGTTCTGCCCTTAATTATCACTAATTCCAGGAAGGACAGGCTTCAGAAGCATGTGTGAGCAATGAGGTGCCGCACCGGGTCTCACACCTTCAGGGTCAAGGGTTCGATTTCCACATTCTCTGTATATGTGTAGATGTTCTCTCTGTGGCTCTCGTGTTTCTTATAGGTACTCCACAAAAATGGAGCCACTTTGTGCCCCTAAATCTCCCACTGTGAGCGAGCCTGAGTGTATGTGTCTTTTGTACTAGTCTGCCATGCTGTCCAGGATGTCCCATGTTCACCCTAAGCTTACTAGGATAGACAAGAGGCTGTCTGTGACCCAGTACTGGTAGATTATTGGAAAAGGGGGTACCAGCTGTGTTGGGACTGGTACGCGACAAGATCTGTCTGTAGGAGTAACACTCTGTACAGCTCCTACCCAGCTGGGAACAGCTCTGACAACCATGAGACACTAGGGGCCGCTAAGTTGCGGCCCCACCCTGCCGGAGCACCAGCTCCAGGGTTGATCCAGGGTTTCCTTTGTGTGGGAATTTCGTTTAGCATTCCATGAGGAGCTTTTTCGAGATCCGTTACCAGTTGTTACCATGTTTCTGATGACGGAGTAGCAAGGATCACATGACTCCCGGATTGGGTAGATACCTTTTATCAAGGAAACTACTTTCCTCCCTACTTTGACATTAGGTCACACTTTTCCCTAACCCTAACCCTAAAACGTACATTACATCATGCACTTTTTACTCTTGATGAGCCTCGTGATGGATGAGCTTCCTGTCCCGGTCTTTGGCTGTATACTGGCACTGAGCGGCTGAAGATATTGCCGTTTGATCTGGTAAGATTCTGGAATTTAGCGTTCCCTGCCCGCTCATTCATGCGTGGCATGTGCACCTGTGTAACCGCTTCTACACACCTGCATCTCTTCAGAGGTGATGCAGGCTGTTTGCTAACTGTCATGGAGTGGGTTGTACGTCATTTCCTGTAAGGTGCTCATACTTCAGCATCTGTCTCTAGAACCACCAATCCTCAGCTATCAACAGACTGATGGATTTTTAGCCGCAATCTAAGCGAAACATTTCTTACAACAAAGCTCCCCATTAATTTCCATATGATTTCAAAGCACATGCTGCCGCTGTTTTCCAGAACTCTCTGGGGTTCTGCACTGCGTTGAAGTGCAAGCCCAGCCCTCCCCCTCCAAGCAGAACCCTCACAACTGGAAAAGCAAGGCCTGTGCAGTACAGAGAATATCCTGAACAGATCTCTGCAGTGATGGGGTTCTGCAGAAGGTTCTGCTAACCTTTCTGCAGGAATAGCTCTAATGCCTGTGTGCATCCAGCCCGGTGTACCGTGATTTCACTGCTGGCCAGGAAATCCATCGCTCCGGAGTGATATCGATTTTTCTTCTCCCTGTTCCCCTCGATGGAACTTCATCCAAATGCATCACAGTGATAGTATCATACGAAATGACGTTTGGGTTTTCTTAGGTCCCAGCTTACAAACGCAGGAAAATAACACGAGGTGTGATTCTGGCTGGTTTAAACCCAGAGGCTGGAGATGCTGCAGGCTCAGAGTGCCCCCCCCCCCCCCAATGCAGGAGGACGCCCCCC
>JAABNX020010422.1:5015-24038 GCA_015163995.2 Mormyrus lacerda | reverse complement strand
CCCTTCCCTCTCCCGCAGTCCTACAAATGCCAGCAGGCGAGATCGGACTGCCAGACAGGAGGAGATGACTAAATAGGAAGGAGGAGGAGAAGAGAGCAGACCGCTGTCTCCGTCTTGCTGGCGGTGTCACACGCTACTCGGAAAGACAGAACGAGAAGAAAAGGGGGGACACCCAAAACAGCGTGCCAAGCGATGAAAGGATTATGACCTGGACGAAAGGCAGACGAAGGGAGCTTCTCATCTCTCCTTTCTCCATTGATCATCCTTCCCTTTTCTATGTTTTTTGTGTATAGATACTTGTATCTTTCTTTTTTTTGGTCATATATTTTGGTCATAAGGAAAGAGAGGACAAAACCTGCAAAAAGAAATTCTCACAATTAAAATATATTATTACCACCCAACTTGTTAGTGGTATTAGATTATTAATAACTTTGATATTACATGTATTCTTCACAAACAGATTTCATGTCAAGCTTTCCTTTCACTCACCGCTCTTCCTCGCTTGAAAGGTGACAAGCCATCAGTCCTGTAACTTTTTGTCTGTGAGATAAAAAGATTTTAACTTTCATGGACTACACAATTATTTCTGTCCTTTTGATCACTGAAGTTTTCAAATGTTTGTCTTCATAAAAGATAAAGTTTTAACGTCATTGAATTACTTTGACGTTTTTTGAAAATATGTGCTCTTATTTAGCTGTCCGTACGTTTATTACTGACAGTACATGTTTCACATGCTATTTAACTGAATCTTTAACACAACTATTTCCTTTTATTATAAAACTATTATCAAACATCACCTAAACATTAATCTAGACCCACATTTCGGCTGCTTATAGAAACTTCCAATTAATTTTTACCAGCTCTTAGTGTTTAAAGTGACCTTTTAAAGCTACCTGAGTGCAGACAGAAATCCCACATTTTCGTTCGTCTGTTCCACACATCAACATCCTCCTCACGCTCTCCACTGCGTGCCCCCCCCAGTCCCCCCCCCAGTCCTCCATCCTCCTCTTCCTCCATCACTATTTGTTTGGCTTCACCAGTTCATCCAAGACCTTAGGCTATGAGAGGTAGAGGAAAGGACCAGGTCATTCCAACATGCCAGTTCTGAGAAGCAGGGAGGAGATTTGCACTGGCCATGAACAAGGTAAGACACTCCCCCCCCCCCCCCCCACTGCCCCCTCCCCGATTCCTGCTTTTCCTTAATGCTTTTGTTCACCTTGTCTGACTGTGTAAGTTGGTGCTTGTAAGAGTCTCTCATCTCTCTATCAACCATCCTACACATTGTCATTTACAGTCCAGAGAACAAAAATGCCTTAATTACTTTCACTTTATATAGCCATAGTAGCTTAATGTAGCGTTTATTCGCTGGTCAAATTGCTGTTCTTTTCTGATTCTGCTGGCGAGCTGCACACATCCATCCATCTTCCAGCTGCTTATCTAGGACATGACTGGGAGAGCCGTGTGTCTATCCCAGGCATAATAAAGGAACAAGTGCTGCACTGCAGGCCATAAATATACTGTGAGAAATAAGACAATGAATGGAAATGGAGAGAGAACTAATAGAGAATTGACTTTATTTATGGAGTGGGCTGCAGTTACTGGGAATGTTGCATGTACGCATCAGCATGTGTATTTCTTGAACGTGACACTATATATAGAGCTTGTTTCCGACCGGACCTGTGCCGTAGCAGCAGGGCTTTTTGCTGTCACATCTGAAGGTGTGGTACGGCGATACAAGCTCTTCGGCTCCCTTTGACCTATTTTGTGTCCAGCGGGGGAGCTTGTGGTGAGCGATGTAGCTGCTCCTTGATGACATCGTCGGGCTGCTAATCCTTCCCGGTCACTGTTGGCTATTTGAGTCATTTCCATGGTCTTAAAGAAATCGACGTGGAGTTATGGGTGCTGCGAATTACTTAACAAAGCGTCTTTCTTGCCCCTTGCTTTCGGTTTGTTTTTAATCGGGAGTTGTGGGCACACAGACGTGAGAGTTAATTTAAAGGTGTAGCACAGGCCGGCAGCACGAGGGATAATTATCAGGACTCATCTGTCAAATGATGACGCTAATGAATTCTGTCATGAAGCCCAGAAGCTCCCAGCTTCTGCCCTGTGAACCATCCGCACCTCAGGGCACCTGCTTGTACTTAAACGATACTATCTGGACCTGCTCTACACTCTAAATGCAAATGTTTTGTTTTTATTTTTGTCACCTGCGTTCTTATTTTCATCTCTTTCCTTTCATTTATACTCTTTTCATCCCTCTATTCTGAACTCCCTGCCTACCTCCTGGCTTTCCCCTTTCTTAAATCTTTTCATCTCTTCCTGTTCTCTGTCGTTTTTTCATTTCCTTTTTCCTTTCCTTTCTTTCACTACTTGGCACCTTGACGTGTTCCCTTGCTTTTTTTCTTTTCTCTCTTGCAGTCTTTCTCCTGCCCCCAGTCTCTCTCTTCAGCCATCAGTTGTACTATTTATACCCATAGACACTTCTGGGCTGACCACTAGTCTCCCTTGAATAAAAATCCTCCCTTTCTTCGTGTCTCGCACTCTCTCATCCCTTCCTCACTCTTTCTGTCTCTCTGTCCTTCCCTCTTTCTCCCTCGCTTGCCACCCTCACCCTCTCCACTTTGAATACACACTTCCCATCTTCAACTCCGTGCACCATCACTCAGGTGTGACAGTCTCTGGCAAAAATGAAGTAGGTGCACACTGATGAAGAAGGATTAACTCCTGTAGGTCTAATGCACCTTCTTCTGTGACTGCCAGTCCATTACACCTTGCAAACAACCTTAATAGGTGTTTCTGCATGTCTCTTTTTCAGAGGTGGAAAGTTCAGGTTCAGAAAGTACAAATCCAGACCAAGATTTTGTTTCAACCAACCAGTTGAATACTCTGTGAATGTCACTCTTCATGCTCAGCTATTTGGTTGAAACAAAATCTTGGTCTGGATTTGTACTTTCTGGACTCGAACTTTCTACCTCTGCTCTTTTTCATGACGTATTCCTACCATGGGCTTAGCCATAGATTCCACAGTAGAATCTATTTGTATGGAATTAAAAACCTAAGAAATATATTTAAATACATGAATAACGTACTTGCAGGACAATTTATTTTTAATTTTTTGCAGTCATTCACTTGACCTTCATTACTGTTACGCAGAGGTGGAAATTGCAGGTCCAGAAAGTACAAATCCAGACTGTGATTTAGCTTCAACCAACCAGTGGAGTACTCTGTAACTGTGACTCTTTATGCGCAACTGGTTGGTTGAAGCTAAATCACGATCTGGATTTGTACTTTCTGAAATTTCCACCTCTGCTGTTACGTGACCAAATGGTCACACAGATGTAGCGCAGGGGAATTTCAGAAACGGCCTCTAAATGATTTGCTGTTATAGTCATGGCAATAAAACATGTTTTGTATTATGAAATGTTAGACACATAATACAGGAAGAGGACTGGTGACAGATTTAGAGATTGGAACGGAATGAAGGGAAAGAAGTGTTTTCGAGAGGGAAGTGAAGAAGACTTGATATCAGAAAAGGATGAAGAGAATTTAATCTGTAAGTCTAAAATCCTGGAATCTGGGAAATGGCAGGGCACATGAGGTAGTCACTCTTGAAAAGCAGGCATGCTTTTGAGTATGTAGTTGAGCAGATTGAGTGCGTTTTTCTGTATGTACGACACAAATGTTTTAGGGAACGGAAATGCCCTGGATGTACACTGCTCTACACACTGAGTGAGTGTATTTATGTTGGTGTAACGAGCCAGTGTTGTTTCTACATTGGTTAGATGATAGAGGAATGACATCACTGGGATCCCACTATGTTGACTTCATTTATCCAGATTCAGCCTCCCTGACCTGATCCTTCCCTGGATCTCTCCAAGTTAAATTAGTCACCTGACTGCATAATGTTCCATGACTTCCGCCTTTTATAGAAACTAATGTGAACCAGATAATGCTTAGTAGGTGACACTTTGGCAGTGACTTTCTGCAGTTTGCTGCAGTTCTTTTTAGAATGTCCTTTTTCTTGTCTTTTGGGTCCTCTTCAGGTACTGGCTAATCCGGCGTCACTCTCGTTGTCTCCTCCGCGCATCGCTCCCTGCCACGCTTCGCGCTCCCCACTTCCTAGACTCCATTCGGACTCGCTTCAGTCCCCCGCCCTGTTATTTTATTGCTTTCGAATAACTCTGCTTCTGCCTCGCGGTCGCATTCGGCGATTTTGTTTCCCTACATCCCTGTCCAACCATATCAAAAAAAAAAAACGGAAGCCGCCGCTAGTCCTTCCCTCTTCTGAGGTGATCTCTCCGTTAATATGTAGAGTTTAGCAGGAGTGACAGCTTGCTTGCCCTCTGCGTCTCCCTAATAATCTCCGCTCCCCCAGTCATTTCTCAAGATTCTCTCCTCTCAAGCACTTATTGCTCCCCAGCCCGATTCACTCCTTACGTTTAAAAACGAACGGATCGTGTTTTTACACCTTAATGTAGCTGCTTATGTGCATAAACCCAGGTGGAAAACCCGTTTTTCATGCATTCGTATAACTTTCCAGTTTGGATAAAGATGACTTCATTCATGTATTTATTTTTAAATCCCGAACACATAACGCTAGTAACGTTTCGGAGTTTCAATATCAATCTTACAGTTGGCGTTAACTGAGAACAGATTGGTAATTAATTAACCATGACCGAAGAGGATGAAGGAGGGGAAGAAAAAGGCAGGAGGGGTATATTATGGATGACGGTGGTGGGGAGCAGTTGCATGCGAGAAGCAAACCGTGGCAAAGTTACCTGTGGGGAAATCCCTGCTGCTCAAAAATGAGCCACCTTTAAAGGCAAGACAGTCAGGGAGTCGCTCCCGTTGACTCGCCAAGACGTTACTGTTTGCGCTTGTGTGTTTGTTTATCCTGTGCAGTGTGTGTATGCAGAGCACACTGCGTTTAGTGTAATACTGTTTAATTATGCACATACCATATGTTAGCATGTGTCCATTACGGGAAAGGATATTGCAATATCTGCTCACGCAAGTACACTATAATGGTAAAAGTTAGGCTGTTTGTGCAATGTGTTGGTGTGAATTCCTTGCAACACATTTAAAACGACGAACCAAGGGGGGTGCTGTGCGTGGTAAATGTGTTAAGTTAGCATAGCGCACGGGCACCTGAGCTAATACGGCATCATATGAAAGGGTACAACATGTAAGGCAATATTAGCCGAATCAGAATTACATGGAAAGGTTTCACCAGCTGAATTGTCATTACATGGTAGTTCGAGAATCGCAGACGAGGGCCTGGCGTGGAATCTAGGAATACAGGAGGATGTAATGCAAGTGGTGGAAAGCTGTAACTGGTGCAATACCTGTCTAGCTCTTTAGGGGGCAGCAGTACGAGGCAGCCATTGGTGGCGATGTGAAAGAACTGGACGTCTGACCCAAATAATAGACATCATATAAACTAGAGGGCTATCATGCCAAGAGGCAGATGCTCAACCCAATCCCCTTCTGTCAACAATCCGCCACACCAACAGGATGCGAGTTATACCAGAAGCTTTCGAAAAGGAGCAAGCTAAGAGGTTTAAATCATGATGATCAATGAAGGTATTATGGGAAAAGGCAGTACTGTGCCTTGCTTGCTCTGAAGGGTCTGTAAGTGTCCATAGTTGTCATAATTTACCATTTGGCTCATAACAGATTTGGATTCAGCCACCTCGCTGTGTGCTGCAAGCGGTGGATACCTGAGGGAGAGATGATTGTCAGCTTTCGAGGGCCAGGTGAGCGGCAGCTGTGCCGCATGCGTTTTTGAGAGCGGGCGTCTGTGAGTTAGCACATGGTTTGCCTGTCTGGGGAAATGAACTAAGGGCAGCTGACAGTGACAGTTGGAGTACAAGGACGACAGAAGTGCAGAAGTTTGCACAGGTCTTGAAGTGCCAGACAGTACACTCTGTGCGTGTTTCTGTTTGTATGTAGAGAGTCATGCATAAATCCGTGTGTGTGCGGGTCTCTGCCTGTGAGGGGCGCTGTGCCGCATCTGGTCCTCCCCCCATTCCCGCCGGTGTGTGTCTGCATGTGTGTCTCTGAGAGCTTTGCCGGTTTCTGCATGGTGGGCCAATGCCAAGCCCACAAGTATCAATCAGGGGGAGTGATGGAGAGAGTGTGAGGAGGAGAGAACAGCAAGGGGGGGGGGCAGAGCTGCAAGCCAACTGCAAGACAGGACTGTGCTTCTCTAGGGAGGAACTCAAAACCACATGTGAAGAAAATATCAAATTTAGAAAAATGTATAATAAAAATACATAAATCTATAAAGTAATAATTCAAATTAAATATCTTAATTAAAAAAAACGTGGTTTCCCTGAGCTCCTCCCCCGAATCGATGTAAATTAATGTTGAGGCCCTTGTGAATCCAAGCCTTAAAGTAACATATTCATTTTATTATAACAGCTAAGATAAGATTCCCAGGACTATTTAATTTTGAAATAAATGATTGTATAGTATTCTAACACAAACCCTTTCTACAATTTCTAGACGAGATTTGATCACAAATATCTACGGCAATATTTAACTGACATTTAGGTTGCTTATGCACCCATTTAGACATTAGGCCTATCAGTTGACATCTTATTAGGTGTAGCTCTGCAGCATGCTTTGGTGTGCTTTCATTTCGGTGGACAGTCTTCATAATCCTGAAGAAGCCACGATTCATATCTCTAAAATCAGCTCGGCTTTTTGAATGGCCTGGAATGGATGTAGCTCATGGCAACCGCTTCTGAAGCTCGTGTCAGGAGCGGACGCTGTGATAATGTAAAAAAATAATACTTTGAGCCAAGATCTCTGTTAAACAATTCTACACGAAGAAACAAACAAACAGATCCAAGTGCGCACACGCTCGAAACGCGTGGTCCTGTGAAGTCGCTGAAACGCGGCGGCAACAGCAGCAGCTTCCGATGTGTTACAACTAGTTTAAAAAATTTGAAGATGCCCTGTTTCTTAACACATACATAGTGCATGAGATCAACACTGCGAAAAATAAGTAGTGATGTAAAAAAAACACGACATGGGGGAAATCCTTTTTTCGTTATGGGGATTGTTAATACGTCAACTACCTAAAAAGAGTAACAGCGTTCTAACTTTTCCGTTGTCTCTATTCAAAGTAGTCTGCTAACGCAGTTTTTATTATATTGAAAACCAGTTACTGTTTTCTGAGTTCATTTGACTAACGATAAAATTTCGGATAACATAAAAATAGAACAGTTTAGGCCTACGCTACGAATTCTTAGGTATATAATTGTTCCTTATGTAACGTTATATTAACATCCTGCGCAAAGGGATGATTTAAAACGCGTAACATGGAAAAAGCTGAACATGGCTTAAAGTGTCAAAACAATTTCGGGAAACTAGATTTCTTAAGTTCCCTCGTCGTTCAATTTATAAATGCATAAAACTGTAACCCAAAGATAAAAAAAACGTGTTTTTTTTTAAATTACACTTTCATGAGTTTAGCATGTGAGAAAATTCATAAGGAACTTCCATAAGCCACTTTATTTCCTTATGATGTTCTTTTTTTGTTGAACGGAAAGACCGTGAATTTCATAAATTTGTCTTCGGAATACAGTCGCATGCATTTGACAACAGGATGTAATTATGACCAGCAAAGTAAGAAAGAACGTTGGTCTTCCTAAGTTGTTGTTTTGGGCCATGTTAAGTTTATTTCACGTCCCTTCACGAATAGCAAACATGTTAGGTCTCGTTGATAGGTATTAAATCGTCCATTCACATATGACATAACTATATTACTGTTGTTTATTTGAAATGTATATAGTTCACATAGAAATATATTAGCAGAAACAGAGTTAGCACTTGTGTGTTACTTAACGTAAATTAGCATTTTATAACGCATTTGCGCTCAGCGTTTTGACAGGTCTCTCGCTTCTGCTAAATTCTGGTTAATTGAGCGTCTGTACCGTGCTGATGGCAGCCTGTTTCGTGACAGTACAAAGGCGCGGTGTCATCACACAGAAGAATAAAGATTTTTGGTCATGAAGTGAAACCAGGTTATTTATGTATTTTACACATTTCGTAACACAAATTTCCTTATGCAATTCTATAAAGAAACAACACAATTTAATACACGCATCTTGTAATTTTATTAGTATTAATTTAATTCTGTGACAACTACACAGTCACCAATGATATTTTGATTTTGGTGAAATTCTGAATTTCCCGGCTAATGATTTGGTTTAATTGCAAACAAACGAATAGAGCCAAATAAATACTGCTACGTCATCTAAATATCACAGAATTGGTTTATTGAAAGCGGCTGTTGATTGAAGGGTGGTTGATGCAGGTCAAAGGGTCGTTGGGCTAAAGGTCACTGGGCAAATTGATAAAACAGGCGCCAGTGTGTAGTGCTTGTGACCACGTGTCCGTTTTAATGGTATGGTGGTTATTTCCGTGGTACCCTCGAGACGAGGGCTTGATTGCAGTATTAAATTTAACTATATGTTTGGGGAAAATTGTACTTTCCCTGACTGTGTACTTGAATATATACACTAATATACTTAATGTGTTTTACAGAATTATAGTACACGTGGCGAACGTGAGCGCTTTGTAATTATTAGATGAATCTTTAAGTATTGCTGTAATTATGACCTGTACTCATGTTCGAAGTAGTTGGGAGTTTCTGACATTATTAAGAAATTTTGTGATTAAATCAAGGAGCCGCTCTTCATTAAAAGACGTAGATCTATATATGAAGGGCGTAAGTTTGTTTTCCATACTGGTAGGGACCAAATACCCCCGGCCCCACTAAACACACTCGATACTCCCAGAATACTGCTATAGGGACGTGTCCACACCAAAAAATACGCCCATACTGTATGTTAAAATTGTCAGAAAAATGGTAATTTATATGATGATGTCGCCAAGTGATCCATACTCATTTAGCTTGATGGCAGCTATTTCAAGACTAATGACGACGTTACAGGCATTGCCTCTGATGGTTGCTCGTAAACGTGCACCAATGAACTCTCTTACGTGTCACAGGGGTGATTAAGAGTGCAATCTGTCTAAGGGGGAAGTGGGTATTAGGCTTGAATTAAAGAAACCCATCAAAGCATCGTATTTTCTAATCAGCAACCTAACTGTTCCAGCTTTAAGTACTCCGTTGGTTAGGGTGAGTAATAGTGTGTATTTGCATTTGGCGGTAATTATGTGTATTTAATTATACCACCAAAGAATTGTTTGTGTATAATATACATTAGAATCCTTTATATGAATTTGAGCACCAACAGATATTGTATACAAATGTAATCGTTAAATACGCAACGCTATATATAGAGTAGTGTGTTGTAAATGGGATAATATGAAATTGCAATGTAGATTATTTTTACTTCCCCGGTGGTATGATTTGAACTGAATATTATTGTACATTGGATGAAGTTGCTGTGTCTTGAGCCATTTGCGCCCTTAACACGCTTCATGTATACCAGTGTTCATGGTTTGAAACCGATATCTCCTTTAAGACGTTAAATCATTAATTAAACGTCATTAGTGATTTCATTTTCCATGCAGGTCTCTTTGTTTTTTTCTTTTGTCAGCGCTAGGAACGTTTCAGCTGAGTTTGGGGATCAAATCCTGGCTGAGCTGAATCGTTTTGGAGCTGCGCGTGTCCTCCCTCTGTCGCGTGGGTTCCTAAGCAGCGCAAAGACACGCAGTCAGCTTCATTAGCATCTCTGTGTTTCCCATAGCGTGCGAGTCTGTGTACATGAATACTCTGATAAATTGGCATCCCATTCAGGGTGGATGTTCTGTCGAGTTAGACTACTGTAGTGCTAATCGATAGCCCTAATCATAACCTTAACCCCCCAAAAACCCGTAACCCTAACCCAACCCCCTAAAACCTAACTCTAACCCCTAAATGGTGGAATTGCACATGCGCAAAAAGGCTCAATCATACGTCTCAATAGGTAGCTCCACATGTCAGAACATGGGCCCCAACCCTGACCAGGATACAGTAAAATCCTGTTATAGTGGACTTGCTTATAATGGAATTTCGCTTATAATGGACAAACAATTTGGTCCCCAGGGCCGCTTTTAGCTGTAGTTTTGTTCGGCTATAATGGGCATGCCGGTGTCTGCTCAGGTGAAGTTGGATTACTGCATGTACAATATAATAATCTATACCACAAGTGTGTCTGCTGGGGTGTGGCATGAGTAAATGGTGTCCTGTAGTTGTGTTCTGGGCTAACAGTAACTGACTATAATGGACAGTTTTGCAAGGTCCCTTGAGGTCCCTTCAGGGACTTTACTGTAAGTGGTTGTAGGATGGGTGGATGGGTGTTATTCTTATCAGTACCGTTTGTTTTTTATATCCAGTTTAAATGTATCAATTCATATAAACAATTTTAATGTCCTGGTGCTTCATTGTGATAAGTGGAAGATCCGTTATGTTCTTTATCCGACAGGACACCTGTCATGAAAGCCAATGCAGAGCAAAAGCAAGAATGTTTTTTACATGATGGGTCTGTTCATTGTACAGTAACACATTCATTTTTGTGAGACATTTTGTGTAACACTGGAAAGGTGAAGCCTAGACCTCAGGGTTCCTGTCACTGCAGGTGTGTGGGTGTGTGTGTGTGTATGTGTGCGTGCCTGCCTGCAGGTGTGCGTGTTTCATCGTGGCGTGAATCAGTCCGTGTGTGAAAGTGCACCCCAGAAGGTGTCTGTGCTGAATATTGTAGTGTACATGGTGTCAGCGTGTATCAGTGTGTAATAAAGTGTACCGGCGTATACCAACACTTTATTTGAATTGTTTCCATGGAAACCGGGCACTGTTAGAGATGTATGGAAACTTTTATCATCTTATTCTAGCCTTATTCTCATTTTTTTGCTTGTATTTTTATTAATCTTACTTCCTTTCTGTCGTTCACCCTTTCCTGAAGTCTCCCTCTCTTTCTCCTCTTTTTCTGTTCTCCTCCCCCCCCTTTTCACTGTGCTTTGAGTCCTTCCAGCCCAGCCTTTTGGCCTCCTCTATCTTCTGTTCCTCCTTCACATCCCTCTACCCTCATCCCTGCTCTCTCTGGCGCGTCTTATTTTGCACACCGCTTCTTGCTGCCTTCTCTCTTTCTCCATCCTTTCTTTCCTCCATCTTCACTCCTCCCATCCTCCCCCAACCTTTCACCAGCTTGCCTTTTAGAAAAGTAAGCAAATGACAATTAGCATGTGGACCTGTAATTACAGCTGACAAACTTCTAGCAATTAATCGTCTTAAGGATGCCTCTTGTTGTCATCACACTCCCAGTACACCTCCTTACTCTCTCCCTCTCTCCCCCCCCTCTTTTTCTCTCCTTTGGTATGCATTTACTATATATTTCTTATCCATTTTTCCTTCCTGTTCCATTGTCTTCCTGCTGTCGTTTGTTCTGTATCTTCCTCTACCTATAATATGTTCTCGCTCTTCATTACCTTGGCTTGTAAATAGTTTAATATTTCACATGTGTGTTGGTCAAACGCCATCATGCCATGACTAAGCGTACAAGCTGTCCCCCCCCAGTACGTTGTCATCGTTAATGAGACAGAATATAGATAATCTCAGGCCATCCAAAGACTTTCTGAGGAGGGTGGAATGGAGAGCAGGGGACTTGGAGGTCAAGGGTGTATGTATGTGTGTCGGGGTCAGGAAGGCAAAGACGGGTACTAACAAATCGGTGGGTGACCAAACCTACCAGTCAGGATGATGAAAAGTCACCATAGCTATGTGGTTATTGGCAAGATTTCAGCCAGTGCTGGTCTCTGCGACTGCTAAGACCTGCGACTGCTAAGACCTGCGACTGCTAAGACCTGCGACTGCTAAGACCTGCGCCACTGATGCTCTCCTGGGAAGCTGCTTCTTTGCCCTCTCTGTACTTTACATAAACTCATCCTCAAGTACCTCCCATTTATGACCCTCAACTCATGAATAAGTACTTATATTGAAGTATTCCTTGACGCTGACCTTTCCTATCTCCTTCAGAAGATGTACAATTAGATCTTATTCACCTCAGCTTGAGACTGAAGAGGTTTATTTTTGACTTATACATATATATGGCGTTCCAGTGTGGTAATCAGTCTGTCAGTCATTCTGTGGCCTGTCTCTCTGTCGTTCCCTCGCTCTCATCCTTTCGGTCTGTCTGAGAGCTTTCTTGGGCTGCGATGTGTGTGATATATAAGAGAACATTATTCTGGATATTTAGTCAGTTTTTTTCTGCTTGCGTATGTATTCCGGCTTGCCGCTGTGCGTGTGGGTTTATAAGCTGCCCGTGTAGTCTGTACAGTAGGTATTCATATGTGTTTTAACCCATCTCTCCTCCTGCTGTCTTCGTCACGCAGATTTTCTTACCAGTGAACGAAATTCGCTGACGTCCAATGAATGCGCCTCTATGTGATCTTGTCAAGGCTTGTATGGATGGAGCTAACCATCTCTGCCTCCTCTCTCTTTCTCTCTTCTGCCTAGGGATTGCTTTTACACTCCTCCATCATGCCTCTCTGCCTCTCTGCTTCTCCTCCTCAAGACCGTCGTATCATCACCCTCTTCTCTCCTCCCGAAAGCGTCACCTCTGCCCACAGGACGCCATTCCTGTCCCTCTCTGTAATTTTTCTCGTCCTGCTGCTGATCCCAGTCTGCGAATCCCGGCGAGGCGGAGGAGGTGGGGCCGGCGGTGGCGACCGGGGCGGGGCCGTGATCATCCCTCCTCATTACCCTCCGGTGGTGGCGCTCCCGCCCCCCTCCTCCAAGTTGTCCCAGGGCCTGAGCATCGCCGTGGTGCTGGTGGGCAACTCCAGCGAGCTGGCGCTGACCGAGGGCCGTGAGAAGGAAGACTTCCTGCACATGCCGCTGCCGCCCAACGTGGAGCTGGTCACCATGAACAGGACAGACCCCAAGAGCATCATCACATGCATCTGCGATCTGATGACCAAACACTGGCTGCAGGGCGTGGTGTTCGGTGATGATACCGACCAGGAGGCCATCGCCCAGATCCTGGACTTCATCTCGGCCCAGACGCACATCCCCATCCTAGGAATCCGTGGAGGCTCCTCCATGATCATGGTCGCCAAGGTACGGTGGGAGCTGCAGATGTGATGCCTTGGTGACTCTGTGAGCTTCGGCGGTGCTTTGAGGATGCATGCGAATGCCGCTTCTTGGGTGTCTGCCCGTTACTGCTAGAGAGGGAGGGGCAGCTCAAAGTATGAGCGAGAGCTTTGGCCTTTGGAGTGGGAGGAAGGCCAGAGAGAGACGGTGGGGGGGGGATGGAGACAGTGTGAGTGTGGGCTGTATTAAGCTGGAATTTATAGATGAATCCAAAGTGACACCAGAGGGAGGGAAATGGTCTCTTTTTTTAAATTTTATTTAATTTGTTACTATTGGGGTGGAAACCGCATTGCCAATGTAAACCAACCAATAGGGTTTTGAATCTGAGGCTCTGTCCCGCCCCCTGGCCCTGTGTGGCCTCTGCTGTTGCATACCTGAAATTAGCCTTTTAGTCTCACCGGTGTGACTGAGGCTCTCATTTTAATGCATTTCCCTGGGCCCCCCCCCCGGACAGAGAGCTTGGAGCTTGTAATAGATTCCCCATCCTCCCACATCGCAGGCGTGTCCAGAATATTAGCCTTGCTAACCAAGAATGCCACGTGCCGGGGTGGGGGGTGGGGTGCCGGGGGGTTTCGGACACACATTTGTAAGTATGACATGGCGAGCACCCAGGGGAGCGAGTGCGCAGAATTTAATGCCACCCGACAGCCTGGAAAGGCAGGTACTCCAGCTGCCTCCCGCCTAATAAAAAAACATTCAATTAGCGGAGGGTCAGCAAGTCGGAGGCATGTGGCACCTCGTAAATTACTTCATAAATCTCCCAGAAACAAGAAACTGGTACATTGGTCCGGAATACTTAAGAGTCCGCCGTCGATGAGGACTCCTGGCTGCGGGCGGAGCCCAAACTCTTAATATTCTATTTCGTTAGAGTTTGTTTAGTCGACATTTTGGCGGCTTTATTCTGAGCAGAACTGTGAGCCTGTCAGTTCAGGGGTCTCCTGCCAAGCTCTTCCTGGCAAAGCGCTGCCCAGGAGAGTTTGTGTCCTCAGCCGCTCTACCCTCGGATAGCACGCGATAATACGGACGAGCTCGCAGAAACGCGCTGGTGATTTGGAGCGTACTTCTGGGAAGGTGGGACGAGGGGGGGGGGTGGGGTGTTCAGTAAGACAGTTCCGTGGGGGAATAAACTGGGAGAGGATGGAACCTGGACGTGCCGATGTGTGGAGGAATGTGACGCAGCGGAGAACGTGTGTCAGAGGGATACGGCAAATGGATCCTTCTCCCCGCGTCCGTCTGAGGTGTCCTGACCTCCGGGAAGACTGGGAACGGGGGGGGGCTAGCAGAGGAGGGGACGGAAGCTGGCGGGCCGCGGTTTTTCACGGAGAGGACCGGGAAACGGAAGAAAGGCGAGTTGCGGTGGGAGCGAACAAGAGGGACGAGGGAAACGCCAGGGGAGAAGCGGACCGAGCGTGAAATGGAACAAACTAGCCTGAAAGAAACGGAAAGATGAAAAGAAAACTTAGAGGAAAAATTCTTCACTGTCTTCCCCTCGATGATTACCATCCTCTTGTCCCCCTCCTCTTTCTCTCTCTCCCTTTCTTCCTCCCTCCCTCCCTTTCTCACACAGCAGGCTGAATGCAGCTGATACTGTTGGCATGGCAACCCATTGCACGCGCAACTATATCTAAAACGAGGGAGAAAGGGATATATATTTTCTCCAGCTAAAGAGAATGAAAGTCAGTGGATGCCTGAGGTAGAGGAGGGTGACAAAATGGAGAGGAGCGGACATGCATACTGTGTCTGTGCGGTGTGAGAGACTGAAAAGCAGAGAAAAGGATGAATGGAGGGAACAGGAGGGAGGCAGGGAGGGGGGTGACAGGGCGCTTTGGACAAGAAACAGCTATTTCTTGGAACAATGGATACAGAATATGCTGGAGAAGGGAGAGATGGTTTTAGTGCGAGATGGAGAAACATGGGAAGGTTTATTTAGAAAACTGAATATAAATGGAGCAGATGCAGGGTGCTGATGGTGAGATTTTGTGTGTTTGATGTCCCAGTGAGTTCACGTTGATTGAACTCCCCCCCCCCCCCACCTTGCCTGCCCCCGTGGCTCCTGCACGCACCCCAGCAGGTGTAACTCCTCTCCGGCACTCCTGAGACGTTGCTTGTAGACATCCCATAATGACCCGGGAAGGAGATGTCCACTTCATCTCGAAGGCCGCCTGACGTGCTCCCCTCTACCGTGCTCACCGGCGCCCCCGATGGCACGTGGGAGTCACTGCAGGAGAGTGGCGTCACTGGCGGGGTTTATTTTCCGCACCACTAGCCTGAAGAGCGCGATACAGCATTTAGGGTCCACAGCTAACTATCTATATTTATTCATAATTATTCACAAAGTAAAAGGCTGACAGGTTGCAGCCCTAACTCCCGCTGACATGATGTAAGCTAAATATAAATGCCAGGTCGTTTACTATGCTGTTTGGATTCAGATTGCTTTTTTTTTACCTTTGTTAAATAACATGCATCTTCCAACCTCCTTTACTGGGCAGCACGGGCCACAAGGCAGAGGTGCAGCCTGCATGGGATGCGAGTTCTATGCAGGGCATGTATAAACACACACACACAATGGGTAATTAAAAATGCTAATTAACCTAACTGCATGTCTTTGAACTGCGAGAGGAAGCCAGAGTACCCAGAGGAAGCCCTCGTAACACAGAGAGCATGCAAACACACACACACACACACACACACACACACACACACACACACACACACAGAGCTGCGACTCTAACCTCTAACCCTCCGGATTCCGAGGTAATAGCACTACCTGCAGAACTGCCACTCTACCGATTAATAACCTACTTCATCCTTTTATTTGGTTAACCATCTCTTCCATAAATAGACACATTTTGTTTAAGGCTTTTTGATTGCAGTTCATTCTGCTAGCAGCCGAGGACAGTGATTGGCTGAGAGCTGCATTACATCACTCTTCCCTTCTTGTGGCTTAACAGTGAAGTGTGTGAAGGTGGCAGTTTGGAACCTTGAAGGGGGGGGGGCCCACCACCCCCAAAATGAAAAAATGTGTGATGTCATAAGTAAGAACGCTTCAATACTTGTATTTCCTTTTAAATTCTTGCCTTGTAATTGTTCTAGCGATTTCCCTTGTGAAACGAGCCCTACCAGAATGTTCCGCTTTCACGTCGTTCTGGGACTTTTACAGATTTGGTGCGCGTGCACCTTAATGGCCTCATATCACGCTTTTACATGCCGGGGGGCGGTCGGCGATTTAAAGGTGCAGCACCTTGTCTTTTATAGGGCACTGGAGCAGGCTGGTGGGCGTTGCAGGTGTGTGAGACACACCCGTGCGGGGAGAGCGGGGCACTGTAGCGGGCTGCTCCCCCTGGCACGCCACCTGGCACTGCCGCCCCCCAATAACCCCACCCTGTTTCTCCAGGACAATTGCCCCCCCCCCTCCCGGCACAGAAACTTTCTGCTGTCAGGACAGATTTCAGGCTAATAAATGAGGGTTGGGATAGATCCGTTTGCGGGGGCCCGGGGGGGAGGCAAGGCCGGCACGGCGCCCAGGGAATGTCGCGGAGGGATTTGGTCACAGCTTCCAGGAACCGGACGTTTCGTGCAGAGGTGGCCTTTTTGAATCCATCCATCCATCCATCCATCCATCCATCCATCTATGCATCCATCCCTTCCTCCATGCCTCCCTCCTCACCATCTATCCACTGCCAGCAGGCTGCTGTTTTTAATGTATTTTTTAATTTCTTAAATCCCAGCCTGAGTGGCTGGCCCTGGCCACCAACACGATTACCGTGCACACAATACCTCATTTTGTAACAGCGTTCCGAATTGTCATACGCTCTATTACGCTGCGTTGTTCCGTCCCATAGATCAACATTGTACGCCATTATAGAACGCTTTTGCAATTAGGATACGTCCCAGAAGATAGAGGGATTAAAATAGAGCCAGAGTCTGTCCTGCGCCCCCCCCCCTCACATTTATCTCTCTCTCTTTCACTCTTTCGCTTTCTTTTATTGTACAGCTAATACTAGTCACAATTCTGGCATCTATTACTCTGTCTTTCTTCCCCAACCCCAAAGGAATTAAAAAAGCGTAAATCTTTATTTGGAGTTCTGCCGTAAAAAGAAAAACATGGAGGGAGGGAGCCTGCAGTTCTGAATGCGCTTTTTCCTGCGCTGGGCTCATCCGCAAACCCATTTTGTTTGTTCCGTCTCCCGGAACCTGTCCCGCTTCTAAAACATCCCCCCGGTTCTTCTCGTCCTTTAGCCTGGTGGGTCTTTGCCCCCTTTCTCTGTCTTTGATCTCCCACCCCACCCCCCCGTCTCCAGCCGCTTTGGATGCGGGATTTGAAAGGCAGCGGCCTGAGCCTTGATATCGCATGTGGTCTGAAGCTCGGTCTGATTGGCATGAAGGGAAGCAACTGTATGAGAGAGAGTTACATCCCCTCCTGTGGTGGTGCTGTGGGGAGAGGGGTTGGGGTTGGGGTGGGGGGCAGGGATGCTGCCTAAATCCGTGTCTGTGCTGTGTGGGCCAAGCACTGAGCCAGAAGGCGCCCCCTCTGGTGTGAGTCACCCCTCAGGAGTGAGCCGAGTGCCAGCCGTCCCCCTCTCCTCTTCCGTACCCGCGACTCCTTCTCCTCGTCCATCTTCCTTCTGACTCCTTCCTGCCCCTTGGCTCTCAGCCCTGATATCCTGCCATCCTGTATCAACTTTGCCCTGTCTGGCCCTCTGTGCCCCCCCATCCAGCCTTGTCTTTCTCTCAATTTCCTCTTCGTCGTCCAGCTGTCTCTGTTAGCTCGGGCTCTGCCCTCGTCAAATCCCCCCCCCCACACGTGCGACGGACAGTGGCTCTTGCCCTCAGCCTCTGGACCTGCTGTCTCTCTCCTTGTCTTCCTTCTCTTTCACGGGCTAAGCCTCTTCTTGCCCCTCTTCACCCGGCCAGGTGACTGATGGACAGGGGTGCTAAGTGCGGCGGTAGGATTAATGGAAAGAGAGAGAGAGATGAGGTGTCTAGTCCATTACTGGCGAGCTCAGCTGGGCATAGAGAAAGGGCGTCTTGGGCACGTGCGGGGGTTTGGGACGCGTCCAGATTCCCTCACCCCTCCATACCTTGACATATGACCCCATCTGCCCCCCGTAACCACACGCAGGCCCCCTCAGGGTGCCGCATTCAGATTGAAATGGCCAGTATTACCGTCACAGAGGGTGATTGGTCTGCAGTGAATTTTTAGCCGTCTGGATTCTTCTTTTTGAACTGGGAAAGTGTGTCTGGCTAATCGGCTAATCTGCTTTGCCGTCCCATTCATTCGGCGACTCCTATGCCGGGGGAGCATCACCTCCCCGCCCCCCGCCCTCCGCCCTCCCCCCTCCCCCACAGACCCCAGATGAAACGAAACAAGCTGTGATGAGTTTAAATGGCGCAGTCCCGTGATCCCATTAATGGCTACAACTGGCCACAAATGATCCCACCCTGTGTTACCAAAGCTGGCTCTTTCAAACTTGAATTGTCAACCACCCACCTGCCCCTCCCCTTCCCCGCTCACCATTCCTCATGTACAGTCACATGCATGCATTTTTTTACAGTGATCGATATTTATTAAATGCTTTAATCCAAAAAGACACATTTTGAGCATGCAGGGTCAGCGAGTGCCTGGACCAATCGGGGGTTAAGGGCCTCAGTCGGGGCTGTATATTCTGTTACCTGTGAATGACTTCGGTGGGGTGTGTGAGAGGCCTCCCGCACTGGTCTGGGACCTAGACTGTATAGTCTGTTACCTGTGAATGACTTCGGTGGGGTGTGTGAGAGGCCTCCCGCACTGGTCTGGGACCTAGACTGTATAGTCTGTTCCCTGTGAATGACTTTGGTGGGGTGTGTGAGAGGCCTCCCGCACTGGTCTGGGACCTAGACTGTATAGTCTGTTCCCTGTGAATGACTTTGGTGGG
>JAABNX020010021.1:0-24142 GCA_015163995.2 Mormyrus lacerda | reverse complement strand
ACAGGTGTGCCATTAGTCAGTGTGACTGAACGTGAGAAATAAGGAGAGAGACTGATAGACAGGTGTGTCACTAGTATGTGTGACTGAACGTGAGAAAGACAGAGAGAGACTGATAGACAGGTGTGTCACTAGTATGTGTGACTGAACGAGAGAAAGACAGAGAGAGACTGATAGACGAGTGTGTCACTAGTATGTGTGACTGAACGAGAGAAAGACAGAGAGAGACTGATAGACGGGTGTGTCACTAGTATGTGTGACTGAACGAGAGAAAGACAGAGAGAGACTGATAGACAGGTGTGCCATTAGTCAGTGTGACTGAACGAGAGAAAGACAGAGAGAGACTGATAGACAGGTGTGCCATTAGTCAGTGTGACTGAACGTGAGAAATAAAGAGAGAGACTGATAGACAGGTGTGTCATTAGTCTATGTGACTGAATGAGAGAAACACAGAGAGAGACTGATAGACAGGTGTGTCAGTCTATGTGACTGAACGAGAGAAACACAGAGAGAGACTGATAGACAGGTGTGCCATTAGTCAGTGTGACTGAACGTGAAAAAGACAGAGAGAGACTGATAGACAGGTGTGCCATTAGTCAGTGTAACTGAACGAGAGAAAGACAGAGAGAGACTGATAGACGGGTGTGTCACTAGTATGTGTGACTGAACGAGAGAAAGACAGAGAGAGACTGATAGACGGGTGTGTCACTAGTCTGTGTGACTGAACGTGAAAAATGAGAGAGACTGATAGGTGTGTCATTATTCTGTGTGACTGAACGTGAGAAATACAGAAAGAGAAATAGAGAGACTGATAGACCAGTGTGTCACTAGTCTGTGTGACTGAACATGAGAAAGAGAAGGAGAGAGAGACTGATAAGACAGATGTGCCCTTAATATGTGCGACTGATCGTGAGAAAGACCAGAAGAGAAAGACTGATCGGTGAGATTTAAATATTTGTTCTGATAACCCGATTCACAGAACAACAAGGATGAGGAGAGGTCGCTGGCCCTTGTGGACTCCACTCCTCCCCCCACTCCTCGAGCTCTCCGATTGGACAGGATGACTCACACACACCCGGGTGCTGGCCTTGATGACCATCGGGAGTTCCGCAGGTCAGTTAGCCACTGCCAGCCTTATTCTGTTATTCCCTCTGGGGTTTTAACCCGCTCTGCTGTTTTCATGCAGCCTTTCAGCTGACGGCAGCGTCTCCAACAGCAGCCAAGACTCGCTCCACAAATCTAGCAAGAAGAAAAGCATTAAGTCTTCCATCGGTCGCCTCTTTGGCAAGAAAGAGAAAGGGAGGATGGGCCAGCCTGGACGGGAATCTGTATCCCTGGGTGAGAAAGAGATTCAGGGGCCCTGTGTGTGTGTGGGTGCGGGTGTGTGCTTTCTATTTAAAAAGTACACATTAGCTCATTTCAGTTGGCAATAATTCAGATTTGCAAGACTATATAGGAATATTATGTTTGTAATTTATTCAGTGGGCCAAAAGTCTTGTCCAGATGACTGTACATTACAGACAATATTGCTTGGACAATATTTATATTAATGTCACACTGTTTCAGTGTGCAAATGCATATGATCATAGAAGGGTATGGTAATGGTGCATTAGGTAATGCAACTCTGGGACTGGTGTGGGGTGTTGTTTTAGGAAAAGCATATTTAAAGCAAAGAATATATTAGAGCTGAGACTCCCCCCACCCTCAATTTTACTTGTGCACTCTTGGGGCGTGTGCTTGCCACAGCGCCTGATGTGGTCTGCTGTGTCTCATTTAGCCTCAACGCCCTCTGATGATGTCAGCTCCGCAGATCCTCTCGGCCTGACCAAACTCTCTGGATCCGTGGACAAGGACCGGCGTAGCAAGAAGAAGTAAAATCACTTCTTTGTTATCTTATGTCACAGGGCACATTTCAAGTAACGTCCAAACTAATATGTAACGTAATATATATTTGGTTGGGGGTTAATTAGTTTAATTAAAAAAGGAGCTACAGATTGTGAACAAATGGAATCTCGCAAAAATATGCCTATAAGTTTGACAGGCTGTCTGTACCCCAAGACGGCATATGTGCAGAAGGAGCCTCAAGACTATGCAGAAGAAAGTCTTGTACCAATTAAGTCATCCACAAACCAGAGACACAATGTTTGCTCTCGCAGTTTGAGGTCTGGGGCTTGGAGACTACATGCGTCGTGTACGCTGGAGGATCCTCATCATCTAGGCCACCTTTGTCAGCATGGAATAGACACTCCATACTGGGGTGTTGACAGGGCTTAAACTCTTCATGTAATATGTGAGTCCAGCCTACGGCTGGAAAACGGCCAACGATAGCTTGGGGCATAGTCAAGCAACCTTGATATGAATAGGCATCACGTCTAACGAGAAGACTTGTTTTAATATCAATGGTTTAAAACCGTGTTTCCCAACCTAGTCCTTAGGGACCCCCAGGCAATTTTCTCCCTCCCAGTTCCCTGCCTGGAAAAAAATCTTGGACTGTATGGGGGTCCCTGAGGATCAGGGTGGGAAACACTGGTCTAAGACGTTTACCATGTAAGAATCCATAAATATTGGGAACAAGCCTGATAGATTGAAGAGAAGAGTTATGGCCAATGGACCACGTTTAAAATATGTGCTTCATTCCTGTGATGATGATGTCCCTCTTTGGATCATAGGGTGGTTCTTTGTAACCTGTCAGAAACTACCACCTTCCTCCCTAAGGTTACCACATGTGTACTGTTACACTTAACACCCTGAGCCCCCCCAGTGGACTCAAACTGGACAGGGCTACAGGAGCAGCTTCCTTGGCCATTATTACATTACATTTATTTTATTTAGCTGACACTTGTGTCCGAAGTAACACACAAGTGAGGCAAACAGCACATTACAAACATACAGGCCATCAAGAAGTTGGTTAGGCATAAGTGTGACTAGGATGAGGTTCCAGTGAATGACCAGGTACAAGTGTAAGCAGCATTGGAGCAGGAGACACACAAAAAAGCAAGTCAAGCAAAGCAAGAATCGAACAAAACTACCATTCAAATGAGCAGAAATGGGATCATTAAGATCATTTAGGGAATGTGGAGTATTGGGCTAGTAGAGGTTATTAAAGAACAGTCGTGTGACTTTTATTCACCTATTACCACTGGGTTGGGGGAAGCTTGTGAAAACGGGAGTCATTATTGTTTAAGGACAAATCAAACAGTGATGTCACAGAATCAGATACGTACAATAGAAAATGGTTCTCATGTTCAGGCCTTGTGGGTGTTTCATGTGCCATAACAATCGTTTTCCAGTTTCTTTGCTGACATTTTCCTTTCTTCCACCTCCAGTCTCCATGGTTATGGTCTCTTTTGGTGTCCCTCCCCCTCCCAGGCACGAGTTACTGGAGGAGGCCTGTCGCCAGGGTCTCCCTTTTGCTTCCTGGGATGGACCGACTGTGGTGTCCTGGCTGGAGGTATACCCCATATCCCCCACTACTTTGCTGTCATTAAATTCGTTGTGTGAAAGGGTTAATCTCAGCCTAGTGAGGAGTTTGTGGAATATACCATGTCATCCCAGTCCTCAGAGAACCCCAGACAGTCCACATTTTTGCTTTCTCCAAGCTCCCAGTCAATGAAGGACAGCAAATACCTGATACAAGTTTGTTGGGAGCTGGGAGGGAGTAAAAATGACTTTCTGGGGCTCCCCGAGAACTTGGGTGAGAAGCACTGGATTAGTGGAATGCACCATCTCAGGCCTTCCCCCCACTCGAGCAGGGTCAAGTGATTCATTCTACTGTGAATCGTCACTTTGATGAATGTAAATGTCCGTCTTTCCTTAGGTGCCCATCTTCTTCACCCCTGAACTAGCCCTGTCATTCATGTTCCTTCCTATCGTCTTTCCCCTCTCTGCCTTCTGTTCTCCCACCCTCTCACGCCCCCCTCCCGGGTCCACCGCCTAGCTGTGGGTGGGCATGCCAGCCTGGTATGTGGCAGCGTGCAGGGCGAATGTTAGAAGTGGCGCAATCATGGCCAACCTGTCGGACACGGAGATCCAGCGGGAGATCGGCATCAGCAACCCGCTGCATCGACTCAAGCTGCGGTTGGCCATCCAGGAGATGGTGTCCCTGACCAGCCCCTCAGCCCCCGCCAGCACGCGATCTGTCAGTGGACACACGCACCCCCCCTTTATTACACATCTATTTATAAATCACCATGATGCAAATGAGAGCAGGGCCTTCCTTGGCTTTGCCAGCTTTTATTTATACATTTTTGTTCATATACCCAGCTGAAAAAGGCAGCGTTTTTGTTATTATTATATATAGTATTCATTTTATTATATTTTATTATACATTCTATGTATTATGTATTTATGTGTTATTAATATTATTAGTAACAATAACAATGTTCTTGTTGTTGCTATGTTATTATTATTGTTATTTAGCAATATATTGTTATAATATTATTTTATTATTGATCTTTATTACTACTATTATCATCATTATATTGTTATTTAATTAAATCGTCGCACTCTCGTCGTTCCTGTCCCTTGGCATGCGGCCGCAGTCGACCAGTAACGTGTGGATGACGCACGCGGAAATGGAGTCTCTCACCGCCGCCACGAAACCTGTAAGTGATTTCCTCCCTCCTCCGCCGCCACTCAGGGATGTCGCCCCTCGTGTTCTGCTGACCACATGATTACTTTGTGTGTGGTTCTCAGAAACAGATGGACTGCTCTTGGAAAAAAGCCCAGCACTGTTCACTGCTGGGTTAGTGGTGTTAGTCTAGAAATTAATAAAGTACATCCTCCGATTTTGATGATGTGACGTTACTGAAGCACACAGCCAATGAAAGCAGAACACTAACGTAATGCCTGGAAAAGCATATACAGATATATTTTGCAGTATTCTTTAATGTGTAACTTACATTAATTGGTAGTAATGAATCTCTTTCTCTTTCTCTTTGTTCGTCTGATTGAATGTTAAAGTCGGTCTTGCCTTTATGCCCTCAGCTTTTAATAAAGTGCTTTTTCTTCCAACTAATTTCTGACTACTAACAAACAAATCCCACCTGTGCGTTCCCCGCCTCTCCCCGTCCCGCTCGATGTGCCTTCAATCCCCTCCTGCCAAATCTGTTTCTCAATTCTCTGTCTTGCTCTCTCTTTCACCTCCCTCCACTTCCAAGGAGCTGAAAGAGATAAGCTGGGATCAGGTGCGTTCTCGTCTCATCTAATGGCACTCAGTCTGATTTCACGTTACACTTAGCCTAGATTTCCACAGCCTGCACCCTGCCACTGCCCCACTTCAGCTTCATTGCGCCAGGACCCTCTGCCGTTTTGCGTCTTCCGGTATAGATGAAGTAACGTTGTAAAAAAGTGCAGATAAATTTACATAGATGCAAATACACAAATACAAAATAGTTAATCCTGCTATTTAGCTCCCAGATCCATGCTTTCCCATAATTCACTGCAAAAAGCCTTACCTTACTTATTCACCTTCCATTCCCTTCAAATACTTGCATTCCTCTTTTTGTCTGTCCCTCTTTCTTCTGCCTTCCTATATTCCTGCTTTTCACATTATTCCCTTCGCTGTCTTTCCTTCCCCATCACGGTCGTGCTTATTTATTCTCCTGACACAACCGATTATTCGACACACTGTGATGCTGAATGGATCTCTCTTCACCTTGGCCCAGATTCTGGCCTATGGCGACATGAATCACGAGTGGGTGGGAAACGAGTGGCTCCCCAGCCTGGGTCTGCCCCAGTACCGCAGCTACTTCATGGAGTCCCTGGTGGACGCCCGTATGCTGGACCACCTGACCAAGAAGGAGCTGAGGGGCCAGTTAAAGATGGTGGACAGCTTCCACAGGTGGGCCTCTGTGAATTCCCAGTCCCATTTGAGCATTCCCGCATCATTCACAGCTATATAACGAGCTGTGCACTTAATTCAGTCAGCATATGTGCTTTCCCCAAAAATTCCAGCTTTTGACTTTGTCGGCTGTGACGATGTATTTTCCGAATCTGTAAATGGCCTGTTTTCGTGTGTTTTCATCCTGGTTGCCATGCCGCACGTTACATGCTCGGTCGATAATTAACTAATTCAAGATTTGTCCGCAGAGCTAAAGTGGAACTCGCTTGCTCTCGTGCGCACCGATCGCTGACTCTTCCATGTGCGTATCCCTCTTAGGGTCAGCCTGCATTACGGCATTATGTGCCTGAAGCGTTTAAACTATGACAGGAAGGAGCTGGAGAGAAGGAGGGAGGAGAGCCAGCACCAGAACAAAGGTGATTTTACCCCCGACCAGAGAAGCCAGAGATGGAGCCTCATAGTGAGATAAATCGCCTTATAAGAGGCCATCTGATCCTAATTATTAATTTATATGCCATGCAGGTGTCCAAAGATAAAAATAAAGCTGAATAATAAAAATAGCAATCATATGGACCACATCTTAGGGTGGTAGTGCTTAGCATTGTTACTTGACACTAACAGGGCTGTGGAATCTGTTCCTACCCCTGGTTCTGTGTGTGCAAGTCCGCCCTGTGTCTTCACAGGATTCTTCCAGGTAGTGCTACACTTAAGTTACCTCGCGCCTTTAAATTGGCCGTAGTGTCTGTGCATGTGCATTATAATGGACTGGCATCCCAACCAGGGCGTGTCCTGCCTGATGCATTCTGGGATAGATTCCAGTTTCACTGTATTCCTAGGCTGGATAAGCAGATGGATGGACTATATTTTAATAACAATAAAAGTAAAAGTGATGTATGGGGGTTAGATTTACATGCTGTAGATGGCGCGGATCGTTCCGCTGTAGGTTTTAATGCAGACCCGATGCTTTCTCTAACCTTTCCCAGATGTGATGGTATGGTCAAACGAGCGGGTCATGTGCTGGGTGCAGTCCGTGGGTCTGAAGGAGTTTGCCGACAACCTGCGGGAGAGTGGGGTTCACGGGTCGCTGCTGGCCCTCGACGACACCTTCGATTACACAGACCTGGCCCTGTTGCTGCAGATCCCCAACCAGAACACACAGGTGTGGCCCTCTGCGGCCCCGGCAGGCCGTCCCCACCGCCCGGGGCTCTTTCGTGGTCGTGCTGACATGTCGAATTCATCACTTTCGTTTTCCTCCCCCTGCCCTCTAATTCCCAGGCCCGACAGCTCTTGGAGAAGGAGTACAATGCACTCATTTCCGTGGGAACGGAGAGGAGGCCAGATGAGGTAAAATACACACACGCACCCCTGCTGGGTCTCAGCTAAACAGAAAAAATGGCCAGTCAGAGATGAGCCTTTTGGGTGTCCGGTGAGAGTGTACCAGCATGGCCTCGTCTGACCTCACTGCTCACCCTCAGGATGGCACAAAGACATTTACCCGCTCGCCCTCATGGAGGAAGATGTTCAGGGAGAAGGACCTTAGGGGAGTCACATCTGACTCCTCCGAGACGCTGCCGCCCAACTTCCGTGCCTCGGCCATCTCTACGCCGTCAGTGACCCTGAGGAAAGTGCAGAGTGAGGGTGAGCCCCCCGGAGGGGGCGGGGGGGTGGGGGCATCTCCATCATCAGTAGCTGAAGGCTGCAGGATCTCGTATTTCGTTACCCCTTTGGACAAGCACTTGGCACATTCCCGGCATTCCCAGTTCTGAACAATGTGTTTGTCAGCACTCAGTCTTATGCTTCAGAGGTTCCCAGCCCCCCAGCAGGTCTCAGGCAGTATTCCACCGGCCCATTGGATCCTGGCCATTTGTAAGAGGTGTTGGTACAGTTCCAAAAACAAGTGATATATTTTCAAACCATGCTGTCCCTTACGGCCCCTGATCTGGAAAAATAAATGGAAACAGTTAATCAGTCCCTCCCGATCAACCCCCCCCCTTCCCCCTTAAAACGACGTTTTATTGGTTGGTAAAATTTGTATACAATGTGCTGGTTGGGAACCCCCACTTCAGTGGATTATCAACCATAATGCAAATCCGGAGGGATTTTAGTGCTTTGTCCAGTATTGCAGTGTCATTACAGTATAGTTCCTTTTCGATCTGTTTATCTCCATCTTTCAGTAAATTCTGGGTCCAGAGGGGAGTCGGGATCAGTGCGGACTTACTCCTGCTGAGGAGCACGATGTGGGTGAGGATATTACATCACGTCACACATTTCCCCGTTCATCACTGTCACCATTAGTGTACTCGAGTTTTGTGTGTAAAATCAACATCATTTTTTCGTTAATTGATTTTTTTTTCTGGTAAACATTGTTTGCTTGTTAAAATTTGAAAATTGCCCAAAACAACATTGACGCTGACCAAATGCTGAGAAACAATAGTTATTTCTGAAAGGAGTAACTTCCTTGTTATGTTTCACAGGACCAACGGATTTTGGATTTGATTCATTTCAGAAAAAAAAACACAAGACAAAAATAAGAAAAAAAAAACATGATAAACGTGGACAGTTCTGCAATAATAGAGACACAGAGAGAAAAATTAAGAGAGCTCCTGGAAGCCAGCACGATTATTTCGAGTAAATATCTTGAAGATACTGAAGATGACAAAGGAGGCTATTTCATTGAATGGGTGGATGGATTTCAGCATTTCAGTTTGGTCTGTTTTTCTTGTCGTCTGGATCTACCATTGTACTGTGAAGCTGTATGTTGGTATAGAGACTGATATCATGTTGGCTAAGTGACGTCATCTTTGCTTAGCTGTCAACAGAAGGAGGCTTGCTCATGTGTAGGCCAGAAAAAACAGGCACTATTGCTCTAGAAGTCGGTGCAGAATATCATGATGCAAGCCCACTATTGGGTGACCATGATTCTTAATTTTGTTTTTTTTTTGTTTTTTTTGTTATTCAGCCATAAGCTGGAACCAACAAGTGCTTCTGTTTTCGGGCCAGAAGTTGCCCATAGACATAAACAGCAGTGTTTGTGTGTCACAACAGGGACAGTATGGTGTTTACAGTAAGTGTGTATGCAAGTGTACCGTGGTGTGCTTTTGTTAACGAGGTTAGTTTATCGTGTTCTCCTACAAACGTGCAAAGTGCACATTTGGTTCACCTGTATGAGCACAGTTCATTGAAGAGTATCAGCGATTGTCCACTCCCGCTGGTTATGTCAGGGAATGCAGTCAGACAAAGGGTTGCCACCTGTCTTCCCAGACACAGACTCTCGACAAGCAGAGGGTCTGAGTACGAATGAGAGGTGGGAACCCAAGATGGCGGGACGAAGCATCTTGTAATCGCTGATGATTTGTCTGCAGAAATATGAACCAAGCAAGGAAGGTGTACAGGTACTGAGAAAAACAGCACGCAAGAAACAAGAGAAATCGCAGCGAGTGGGAAAATGGAGCAGAGGAAGGAACAGATTCAGTAGGAGTAGAGTGAACAGCGTAACAAAACAAGTTTAACATCTGTGTTAAAATGCATGACAAAACAACAGTGAATTTAACTTTAAAGAGAGAAGACAAAATAAATAAAAATAATTACATGAGATTAAAGGTAGGGTAAGGAGTTTGTAAAATGTGTGTTTTTTATTTTTATGATGACTATTTATCTGTATGTATTTATGTATTGAATACCTGTATGTAAATGTTAATTTATTACTTAATTTTGATTGTAACTTTATTTAGTTTAAAAAAGTAAATACATTTGAAAAATGGACAGTAAAAATATGCTACTTGTATGTGTAAATTTTGAGAACATATTGTGTTATGATTTAAAGACAGAAAAAATGAACAGCTATAACAAATTATGAGAAGATGATAAAATTAAGATGATTATGGTAATGAGAAAAAATAAAACACAAATTGTACATTATTACATGACGTGTGGAGTAATTAAATGGTCCATGACTGGGGTCTTTGGGGTGCTGGAAAGAAACAACAGAAAGAGACAGAATGCACTTTATATAGATTTGTTTAGTTCGTCAGTCTGTATATCCATTGCCATGGTATTCTTGGAATACAGAATGTAACGGGAACAGAGAAACAATTGTATAATTACACTGGCACTATGAAGTTCAAATGTCCATTTCTAAGAAAGGTTGATTTTTTTTGTCCCTTTCAAAACATTACAGCCAAACCACTTTCCCCTGAAATATCATGAATACCAAATCAATTTTCAATTTCGAATCCATTACTTTTGGAATTTACTGCAGGTACTTATTTTCTTTTATCCACATTGATTGAATTTAACTCTTCTTCTCATTTATAGCGATAGTTAAACCCCAGCCAAGCAGGTAGGTGAAGCCAGTCAGCTCTGGACAAATCAAGTGCCGTAGGTTTTGACCTACATCCATAACTGCATAATCTGTATTTGCTACTCTATAACATTGATAATTTAGTGAATTACAATTAACAATGTAAAAACATTGTCCAAATCATGCTGGGTCTGTTTATAACTGTATATACATATAGTACATATAGTCTCATATAGCTCACGAACTTAATTCGTTCGAGGACTCAGTTCGGGACCCGAAAAGTTTGTGACATAAATCAATTTTTCCCATTTAAAATAATATAAATACAAATAATTCGGAGACACTGAAGTTTCCCATTTTTTAAAGTTTTTCTGTGACCGAGAATATAGATTTAAATTCAAATAACCTTAGAAAGTAAAAAAGGGAGAGAGAGAACACGCGTTTATGGAAGGCAGCCAAATACACAACTGAGCATACGCTTGTTGGCGGGCTGGTCACTCGAAAGATGCGAAAACACGGAAAAGAACCACAAAACATACCTCCCAAAAAAACTAAACAATTAATATTAAAACATTGAGTAAACAATCAAAAACCATACAATAATTTCGAAAATGTGTTTTTTTATTATACTGTACATTATTTTCATATGCCTAAAATCTTTATGTACATTTCGTGATGCGACGCGCGTTGTATGGCAATGAACTTCTTTGTACTGTAAACAAACAATACGCAGTTGCCACTATCTGTGAATGGAAAATATAACACTTAAATAGGAGTTACTTATGAAGTATTGTCATTTTATGTATAGATATGTGACTGTTAAAAACCATCACGAACACGTTTATCAATCACTGAAAGGTACCGCTATAACAGAAAATTCTCTATTTCTATTTTTTTTCTTTTTTCAAATAATCGGCCTCTGAAGAGATACAATAAAGACATACATCTACAACAAGCTTTTTATACATTCCACAACCGTTCTTGGGCATAATGTACACTCCTTCGTGTTTCGGGTGGTTCTTTATGGTGCTTTCAATGGATCCTTTTGGGGGATGTTTGTATATGACGTTTCACATTTCTGTAAATAAGGCAGCTTTTAATTACAAACAGCATTATTTTCTTTGGACTGGTTATCTTGGACAGGGTCACAGGGGACCTGGTGCACCCTGGACAGGTAGTCAGTCAATCATACTACATATAATAATGTTACCGGCAACTGAAAGACTGTAGATCGTTTGTTTAACTGCGTGTCTTTGGACCGTGGGAGGACACTGGAGTAGGTGGGACCCGATCGCCACATGTGGAGGTGTGAAGCGACGATGGTCAAAGATATTGAAGTGTGACATAAGTAAGATTCCAGAATGGGATGTGTGAATATAGAGAAATAAACCATGCTGGAAAGGTATTGCGGTAAAGATGTTAGCATCCCAAAACCGCAAACCTGATCATGCGTTATCTCATTTATGTCAGGGAGACTTACCCAAGTAAAACGCTATATTCAAGCTATCACTGTACAGCGTTTGTCTTGCGGTTATGGGAAAATAATCAACAACCGTTAAATTGCTTGTTAACCTTGCAGAATGGGTTAGCCAATTGGAATAACTGATTATAAGTACAGTCTGACTCATGCATGGAGAAATTCATACATGCTAGATTTTTGTAAGAGTTAGTAATCAATGTGTTATGAGCGGGAGGTCTATGAAATGACCATGTATCCCATCTACGGATTAAATGAATGGGAACTGAATTTTTGGAAATGGCATTTTTGGAACGGAATACCATGTTTTATCTAGAATGTTAAAAGAATTCATTTAAACATTTCAGTTACACAAAGAATGTGCCTTTATTCCTTAAAAATAGCTTGTTATACATGTGTTTATTTGTTTTTGCATCGGGACCTACAACTTTTATGATCATCCTTAATCTTTGGGACAATGGGCTCCTGCAGAAATATGCGCATACATGCAGTCCTCTACATGAAAACAAACAAATACAGACGTGCTAATAGGCGCTCATGCCAAATGAGCTGTTAATTAGTTAGGCTTCATTGGCTCGTAGATTAATTACATTTTAAACGTAACCTTCATCAAAAATCACGTTTAAACCAAATGACTACTCACTTCAACAATAAAGAAAATGACTGATTACTTTGTATAAAATAAATTGCTGATATATGAATAATGATGAATAAAGGGCACTTTTTTTTGAGTTTCGATAACTTATTTACAATGTATAGCAACTTCTAAAGCTATGTATCACATCAAAGTATTATCTCGATGAAGCCCAGCTCAATAACGGCCCATTAGGCATAGAAATGAGCATATATGATGTGCCTCATGGATAAGGCTTAGAAATGGCTGCACATACAGACTCTGAGTGACCAAACTTCAGTGAATTTTTCCAATGTACTGCATTGCACAATATATAAAGACCAGTTCAGTAGTATAAGTCTGACTTCTCATGCTAAAGGCATAAACTCTGCCTTTTAAATTCTTCTACCTAGGTATCTACCTACGTATTCCTTCTATACATATATACGGTATGCATAGTACATAGCATATGCATATCAAGAAATATATTAATAATACAGCATGCTTTAGGGGGTTAAATGGAACATACAATAAAAAACACTAAAAACAACGACAAATCACAAACGAACGGAATCATTTTATATAATTACATTTTAAATGCATATAAGATTACTTACACCGTCAGGCTTCGTTAATCATATAATGAGGTTTTTCATGTTACACAGACACATAAAAACTGGCATAGAAACATTTGTGAAGGGAAAGGAGGAGGCTGAGTGGAAAAAAAGACGACTCACAAGTAAAGACATAAAAGAACCAATCAGATGGAAGGATACAAATATAAAAGGTGGGGAGTTAAATAGGACAAAGAGAGATCGGCATGTGACGGAGCAATAAAGGTGTGTGGGAGACACAGAATGGAAATTCAAGAGACCGTGGGGAAATACATCTTTCTCTGGTCTTTGATGGGCCACAGTGCTTCTCTCAAACCTATGGATTCATTTATTCTGCTACCACAGGCCCAGGGAGAATAAGCAGTTTTACTACCCCTTTTAATTGCTCCTTGGGTACCAGACACTTCTAGGCAGCCCTAAAAACACCTAAAAACCAAGCAAGTCACATTACGTCAATAAAGACTAATGTTTTTTTATGCTTGGGCATCCTGTCAAATTCAAATTCTATTTGATTCTACTTTTCCTTTTTCTTAAATACCAAAAATACCATTGATGCTTACGTGGTTTTTTTTTCTTGCCCTACAGTCAGAAAATACTGTTTTGTAACCATATTCCTGACGAGATAGAGAGAGACAGTAGGCAGTAGTTAACACAGAGAGGACTGCATAGCTGTGCTTTAGGGGAATGGATCAGAATGAACACTAGCACACACATGACTCTGACGTCAGCTTGGCAACAGATTCTAGGACCAGCTTGCAGATGACATTTGGGGAAACCCCGGATCACAGCTCGAGAGGGTGAGGGGGAGGCTTGTGCACTTTGTAAAAAATGTACGATTGACAAACGACTGAAAACACAACCTCCCTGAAGGAGCGGGTAGGCAGTCGCCCCTTTCAACCATGCCAGCCCACAGGAATGGCCAGACTCTCAGCAGCAGCTGAGTTAACAGGAGAGATGGGACACAGTGCTTCTTATCCACATTAGCCACATGTGAACATTTAGGCGCCATTACTCCCCTGGTCTCCCCCTACTCCTCCTTGCCTGTTGGTAGATGCGCTCCCCTGTTCTCCCACTATTCCTCCTTGCCTTCTAGTAGACGCGCTCCCCTGTTCTCCCACTACTCTTCCTTGCCTTCTAGTAGACGCGCTCCCCTGTTCTCCCTCTACTCTTCCTTGCCTTCTAGTAGACGCGCTCCCCTGTTCTACCCCTACTCCTCCTTGCCTGTTGGCAGACGCGCTCCCCATCCTGTTAGTTCCTGCTGACCCGGGACACCAGCACACAAACGCAAGATGAGTCAATCCTGATCCACCTCCAGCCCACTCTCTTGTTGATGTCCATGGTTAAAGCCCTGACGTAAGACTGCTTAGCCTTACATTCACTGACCCACTGGCGCCTGTCGACCCCGCGGCAGCTGCCTCCGGCCATCCCCAGACTCCCGCTGACTCCCACGCGGCTCATCCCATGCCTCTCATCCTCCTTGCACCGTGTCTCGTAGAAGTACTGCTTCAGGGGGCCCGTCAGGGTCTGGATCTCGGGTAGCACAGTGACGTTCTTCCCGTAGGAATCGATGGCGCTCTTTTTGTCGATGACCCATTCGCTGGCCGCCTCGCACACGGACATTTCCCCTCTCCTGGGCGTGGAGACCCGAGAGCGTCTGTGCCGGGCTTTTGGCCGAGGGTCCTGCTGGCCCTCTGGGCCTCCTTGGGTGTCATGTGGTGACAGCCCTGACTGCTGCCTCTGCAGGCTACTCTCAGTATGGCTACCTTGGTATTTTTCTACATTATTGCTCATGTCCATATGTTTATGATCAATGGCATCTATCCACTGATCCACCTCTCCCACCTGCTCAGAATCAATCCTGTTTTCATTATCTCTATCCCACTCTTCCTCCTCCTCCTCTTCCAGTCGTTCGCCATCAGCCAGTAGTCCTGCCTCCAGCATGAGGAGACGAGGTGGATGGTTTGGAGGCGAGGAGGAGGGGGAGAACAGGACCCGGGGGTGTGTGTCCAAGAACAGGAGATCTTCTTCGCCCACCAGTTTCCCTCCCTCCAGTAGCCCCCCCATCTCAATTGCTTCACCCAAGCTGGCCGGGCTTCTTTCTTTCTCTGCTATTCTTTTGGGCTCATCGTCGTGTCTGATTGGTGCTTGTTGTGCTTGACTGGTGGAGTCCTGGGATATTTGATTTTTTATTGAAGCATCTCGATGTCTGCTGATATCCTCTGTCAATGTGTTGTACTTTTCAGCTGTTGTATTAAACAAATGGCGCCCCTTGTTCTGAATGACTTCTTGTGCAGGGCTTTTCTGAGATTTGTAATCCTCTGGTGCCTGGTTACTCAGAGAAACATAATCTTCCAGCCTGTGTTTCCCTTTAATGATCTGAAAATCACTGGTTCCCAAATTGCCTCCATTAACTTTTGAATATTGAGGAATCATGTCTTTCTGTGTGCCACTCTTTTGGGCATTTTTCTGCCTCTGAATGACACTGAATGTGCTCTTTTGTGATTGATTGCTGTGGGATTTATAGTCCCCCTGATTAAAAAAGGAAGATATGTTGTAGGCCATTTGGCCCTGATCATTCTGCAATTTTTGTACATTGCTTACATTTAGTTTCCCACTGTTGTCACCAACAACAGTCATGTTATAGTCCTTCTGCGAGGGCCTGTAAAAATGTCCAGAATTTCTCAGGCTTTGATTACTCTTAGAGCTGTAGTCCTCAAAAGTTTTATTGTCATAAACGTGTTTTGTGTTCATACTGTTCAGTCCTTCACTCATGCTTTCATTTTGTAGCCAGTAGCCACTGCTGACATTACTCCTGTGGGTAAGAGAACTTCTTCCAGGCTCTAGAGCTGCAGTAATGAGCCTTGGAGACAGACTTGCAGGGAAGGGGAGGGCTGAGGCGAACACCATGGCAACCAGGGGAAGCCAGAGCATTACTTCCAAGACGTATCAACTGGGAGTCAAAGAAATAGCGAGAATTTACATGAGTTAAAAATGACTATAATTCACATATAACATCATAACCACAATTAGGTCATCAACAAAAATTAATAAATGATGGTTACACTGCAAAGCATCAAGTATTATATGTGTACAGTGACTTACTGTTATCTAATGTCATGGCTTTATATTTCTACCACTAGAGGGCAAAAAGTGGTTAATTTCTAAAAAACCTCATTTATTGCATGATGTTACCAACCTAAGAAGTAAGGTACAAGTTCTAAAGCTTGCTATAACAAATTCCTATGAGTGTCACAGTAGTCACAATAGTATTTACAATAGTATTTACTGTATCTCGTTCTTGGAAACAAATATCAGTGCCAGGTGTCTTTCTGGCTTTTTTTAGCGGAGATAATGAGGAGGTGGAAAGCTAGTTAAAAGGAATGTCAAGAATGTAGGTTATCTGGGTTTACACTGCTGCTTCTTGAAGAGTGTCCCTAGGCCTTTGGATGAGAGGTGGCACACACTGCCATCAAAACACCAAAGGACAGCCACTCCCTCAGTCATTCTGCTAGGACTAAACTGGCGGGTGCTGAGAAATGCTGAAAACAAACACTGGAAAAAAACAAACAAACAATCTTCTTGTGAAAAGGTCTGCCAATGGGAATTAATAACTACAGCCACAAGAGTCCAGTTTTCACAACATCAGCAACATATTTATCGCAGGCAATTCAATCTGTGGTGTAATGTCTGCAAGTTTTTAAATCCACAGTTTTACCGAGCAATTCCCTTCTTAGTTACTCTGCAGTATTGAAGGAAAAAATAATGAACAAATAAAGCCCCAAACAGGTCAAACATGTTATACCAACGAATGGATCGCTTAAACCCTTTTTGTGTGATACTTGGCGTAACAGGCGGCACGTTTATGATTGGGCAGCCAAAGGCAGCAGGGTGACTAGGAAGGACTTTTTCCAGAAATGCTGGCCTTGTGCTGACGGCAGAGATAAAATGCACCTGGGTGAAAGACAAATACCTATTTTAACACCAGCCTATACAGTTGTCACATCCCCTACAATGATTAACAACTGGGAAACAACTACCACCCTAGCACAGTACATCATCAGCAATCTAGCACTTAGCAGAAAGTCAGTTTATTGCTAAAAATTCCTTTATAATAATATAATCACCCTGCATTTTTAATTCACACTAAATTCCTGTTTAACAAACCACAGCTTACATTCTCCAACCATGTTACACATACCTTAGTACTATTCACCTATGCAAAATCTCCCTAAAGCGGATTATTGAAGTAATTGCTCTCAGAGAAACCATACTTGTCCGCAGTAACTGAGTTTTACAGCCTCCGCTTTCGCATCTTTGTTTTTCTCTGCCTCGAGCTGTGTGTTCGCCTTTCACATAACAATCCCACCAAGAATGCAATCCCCCTTTTCAACCTTTGATCCCCTTGCTATGACTATATCACCCATACATCCATCACGCCTCATTCCTAAGGATTCAAAGAGACATATCTCTACAGTGTGGATACAGGGAATATCACGCTGGGAGCTGTACAAATGTTTTATACATAGTTTATTTTATGCCGGATAGACTTCTCCAGCTTATAAACTGACCAATAGCCTGTGAGTTCATATATACTTTTGTCCAGATGGAGATGGATTGTCTGGAGGTTACCGGAGTTGAACAACACTGTTGAAAAAGCTCAGTAGGAAAACCCAACAGACACTGAGAAGAGACGTATTTAGCTATAATAAAGACTCCAAATTGACTGCGTGAGAGAGTAATAAAATAAAATAATGGTATGAATGATCAGGGAGCCCACTGGGGTTTCATGAATGGGCTCAGGCAGGCCGCCACATGTCCCGTTAGCTGTATTTGTTGTCTGTGTCACACAAAGGTGTACTTTTCACGCTTCATTTTACACAATGACATGCCTCATTGACTGCTGGTTGACTGTGCTGGCAATAGGTGATACGTTGGGCTCAGTGGATACATCAGTTCCCACCTGTGCCTACCATATACTCAATTAAAGTAGCAAGTCATCAAAGACATTTAAAATAGCACCATTATGCTTCAATTAAAAAGCCTTATTTCCAGTGTGGCAACTTGCATAACTAAACCAAAACACCTGCTTATTGTCAATTGTTCTCAAAAAAAAAATTTTAAAAATCACAGCATTTGCCTACAAGGAACAATTAATATATCTCACACCTTGCCAAATACAAATTACCTCTATAGTTTAGTTGCTGGTAAAGGCTACCCAAATTATAAATAAATAAAAAGAAGTATCTGAGTATCAGTCTGTACTCTTATGGAGTAGTCAATCAAAGCTTTAACTGAATATAAAAATAAAGAATATCAATAACTCCCTTTTCTTCCAAGTTCAGCCTTAAGGGTAACTTGATTATTAGGGCCCATTGTCACACACTTACTGTTTACTTGTAAGAAATATCACCTCGTTTTACTGGTGTTCCTCATGTGGAAAAAATATACATATGGATGGAAAAAGTACAGTATACATAGAACATATTGGGTCATGGCATTAACTTTTATTTAATGACCCAGAAAATGTATATATGCATCACTATGCCCAACATGCTTTGTCTGTACAGCGCTTTGTTCATTCAGGCTTTCCTTAGCAAGTCACTCCTTCTGGCTAAAACTAAACCAGTCTGAACTAAAAGCCATCAAAACAGTCAGTCAGCTATAGAGCTACTACTGCATCAAAGTAAAGATAGTTAGGTCTGGCAGAGCTCCTGTTTGTTACACGTTATACATTATTAGAATTATGTGATTAGTGGTCATTGTCAACACACAGTGCGCAACAACGAAATGTGTCCTCTGCATTTAACCCATGTGACTTTCGTGACATAGCAGGGGACAGCTAATTCAGCGTCCGGGGAGTAGTGCTTGGGGACGGTACCTTGCTCAGGGTACCTCAGTGATGACTGGCTGGTGGGGGAATCGATCCTGAAATCTTTCAATTACAAGTGCGCTTCCCTAACCATCAAGCCAACACTGTGATTTTTTAAATTTTAAAGCAGTAATATTTAAATCAGATACGCATAGATTACTGCCATGTTTGAACGTCGTAAAATACGATACTTTGCCTGAATCACCCTATTTTTAGCAAAACATTAAAATGGTTGCCAACGGAAACCTGCTGCTAATGCTTTGTTGTTAAAATTAAACCAAGTGACAAAAAAGTTTGAAAAATGCAATCTGTCGTACTGTGAATGCCATGCTATGAGGACTACATAATTCTATCACAAATATCAGGCCAGTTCATTAATTGTGGTGGATGAAAAAATTAAGATTAAAATCCCGGACGAACCAAATACTTTACCGAATTTCCCCATGGGGTCAGTTCAGAAAATTTATTGAAAAACATGGTAAAAGTAATACACCAAAGCGAAGAGTCAGATATTAATGACATGAATACGTTTCTTATATTTGGCCCATGGGTGGCTGGGCATTAGGGTAGGCCAGCGGTGTGCGCAAAAAGTCCATCTTCCGATCATTTCACGCTACATTCTACATCGGCGCAGGACCACTTCACGACTTACTCCCCTTGATCTGCAAGCTGAGCTCCATTATACCGCTTGTTTTCAAGAAACATGACAGCTGCTTTTCAACACTGCTTTTCCATACTTAAGTCAATGCATTTTTCCCCCAAAGTAAGCTACCATTTACCCGGTTTATCTGGTTTGGGGTATGTGCAGTACGTGGAAAAAGTAACTACTTCCTGTGCAGGGCATTCGGCTAGGCAACAGACTAGCGTCTGTCTACAACTCATACACCTTATGAATGAAATTGTGAAACCAGTTAATTTACGCTGGCGGAAAAAACAAGCACACTTTAAACATGTAGCAACCAGCAGTCTTGGTAAATTTGTTCCCACGACTTTGCGAGTGCAAGCAGGTGAGTTCCTTTCACTCCGCTCTGATTGAAAATAAATTAGAATTGCGACGTGTTCTCTGTATATTATCGGGAAAAATGTACAATATACGCTGATTGGGTATGAGGCCTAATAAGTGAGATAAAAAATTATACAACTTCCACTTTATACCTTGTATATTACTTAATTAAGATGAATAACATCAGTATTTAACTTTCAGTCACATTGGTGATTTACAATAAAATAATTACTCGATTTATTGTTTACGCCTAATGGAAGCATTCAGCATTACTATGTGATTTAGCAGAGCTTGATGTAGAGAGTGCAGATCTAGATAGGCCTAATGGCTCAAAAAATGGTAACTAATTGCAAAAGCTATTCTGGAATTCTTGGAAATGTTTGCCTTACGGACCGGAATAAATTGGTCTAAATTGAATACTTGGAGGAAATCTCAACATAAACCTTAATATGCAACATGAGGAAGTTGCTTCGTTTACTTATAGCCTACTTTAGAGAAATTCATATACCCAAAATTGCTATAATGTACTGCAGACCTCATACACTTAAGCTGCGGACAGAATAGGCTAATAAGACAGTACAATAAGGCATTACCGTACACTCAGAGTGGGTAGCTTTGCATATGAGATAAACGGGATACGATGCTTGCCAAGTTAAAGATATTCAAAATGTTGCAGATCAGTCGTGCTCGCAATGCCGGTTGTCTATCTAGGAAAATTGG
This sequence comes from Mormyrus lacerda, assembly GCA_015163995.2. NCBI lineage: Eukaryota > Metazoa > Chordata > Actinopteri > Osteoglossiformes > Mormyridae > Mormyrus > Mormyrus lacerda. Next base: position 3,707 of record JAABNX020010021.1, on the reverse strand, counting down.
AAGTGATGCATTAGCTGCTGTAATCAGTTTTTGAAGAAAACGCAAAGCTACACTTCGATAATAAAGTCGATTTCAGAAGACAAGGAATGTTAAAGAATTTAAACCCACACTAATGATTTACTTTAGTTATTGTAATTAACAAGGTATGAAAGAGGAAGTATAAGACTCTTACCGTTTAGGTGAGATTCGGACAGCACGTCCTTCCGGCGAGTACCTCATTTATTCCGCGGTCCAGCAGACACTCTGAGAATCGGTATTATTACCCTAGTCAGTGCCAACTTAGATCAAAAGCATTCTCTATAACTAGTAATTGCTTGAAGTCTAACCACGTCATAAACACAAAAGAGCGAGTTCCAAGAACACCTTTCAGTCTCCTCTCCAAAAAAAAAAAAAGCTTATGGTGTTAAATACAAGCTTTATATAGTGATAAACTGTTTAAAAAAACATAACCATTTCAGTTTTAACTGAAATCCGAATACAAACAGTTCGCGTGTAAATTATACTAGTAACTTAACTGGTAGTATATGATTTAAAAATATATTGCCGCCCCTTGGAAAACTCAATGATTGCGCGTTAAAAAAAGTTACTCCACGGCAAGAAACCAAAAACGTAAACGATGACCCGCAAATAAAGCAAGTTTCGATAGGAAAGTTAAGATTGTCCTTTGACTTTACTGGCGTCAGAAGGCTGGAAGAAGCTTCACTCCTGAGACCGACAAGCGAAAGAAGAGCAGAGTAAGGAGGGGAGGACTTTAAAGAGGTTATGGGACTGACAGAAGGAATGGATGGTTAAAAACAAGACAGAATGGGGAACATGTAAAAGGCCAAGAGGGCTGTCTCAAGTTCCTTCACCTTCAAAGCATGCATACCCTTTCAGGGTAAAACCGTTTCTTATGGATAATTAACAGTTCACGGTAATTCCACTGTAACAAAATTACAGCACCGTTTGAAAGGAGGAAAACGAACGGCATGCTATTTTTCCTTTACAGACCGCATACTATTGTCTGGTTATTTTCATTCGGGAGGAATACCCGTAAATCTTAATCAGCCATATAAGGTAGCTGTAGAGAACTCCGGCAAAGTAATTTATTTTCTTCACATATAACGAAACAAACAGCCAGTGGCAGAATGTGTCTTTTTTCCCCAAGTCGGCCAGGTAATTTATTGCGTCGTGAAGATTGAACGTTTTACATGTAGGCGGGACTACTGTGAGAATAAGTGAGACAAAACATGTGTGTGCAGGAGTAGGTTAAGTCCTCCAGGAATTGAAAGACACGAGTCTGGGAAAATGAAGTATGGAATGAAAATAACAAAAGCAAACAAAAATATAAAACACGGACACTAACAGTCCATGACATTATCAGCAACAGTGTGAATTAAGTACTTCACCTACTCCTGCCAGGGTCCTCTTAACGCCTAATAATCGGCTGCTGTAGCGAAATCTTTCCACCTGAAAGTTTTAAAAGATGAAAGGATTATGAATAATAAGGGAAACAAAGAGGACAGTATATCGTTACAGATTCGCCCTAAGCTAGCGCCCATGAAAGAGATGGAAAGAAAGAGTGGGGGTCGATGAAAGGGGTACTAATCCTCGATGCACACACTGGACACTGCGACACATGGCTGTGTTACTGTAAATGTTCACTGGCGAGACGGAGTCCCGGTGTTACACGTGCTGACTCGACACTTCCAGCAAGACACCGGCAAATGATAATCGCGCCTTCTCTCAAAATCAAGTGTGAAAAACATAACGCGCTTTTTTATTAGGAATTCTTTCAGGGTTGTGTGCGCATATATAAATATATATAATATATATAATCTCTATCTCTCCACCCTGCATTTCTTCATGGCATTTGGTGTCTGTCACTCACGTTTTCTATGCCCTTCCTCCGCCATCCTTGCTCCTTTGTCTGAACTTGCCCCATACCTACTTACCATAGATATTTCAGCCTAAAGGTGAGAGGGAAGGAGAAGCAGAAGACAGAAAGAACTCATTTCACTGGGGGTACAAAGTGAAATGAAAAGGGGTGTAGCACCGTGCGTATATGTGTGCATATAATTGATGACAATCTGTCATTAAAGATTTTGGCAAGTGTTATGCCACACCGAGTGCCACACACACAATCCAGATATTGGGTGTAAGAGACACATCGACACTGCTATGGCACAAGAATGGTTTCAGATCTGCAGGATTAACCATATATAATGAGTCTGCAGGTCCAAGAACACACCAGAGAAATTGCAGGATCAGGAATGTGGTTCTGTTTGTTCCCCTCAGTAGCCTAAAGATCTTTGGACAGGCTGCCTTCTCATTTCTTGCCCATGCCCCTTTCATGGCTCACAGGAGATGGAGTGAGCTTTGTGGAAAAAGGAAGTGGCACTAACTGAACCATGCTGTATTGGTCCCACTCTCTCTTTCTCGCTATTGCCCACTAACTTTGTATTAGCATTGGCAGGCATAGAAGTGTATCGTGACTTATACACAACATTTAATAAATTATGTGGACTGGCGATGCCAGGGTCAGTCAACCAATAAGCTCACATAGGCAGTCACCTAGGGCACCATCTTCTGATGGGGCACTGAGTTAAGAAACCGCATGCTCCTCCTGGCAGAGTTGGGTGCAGCGGTGAAGCTGGCCTCATGTGCCACATGGCCTTCAACGGACATGAGGTGATGTAGAACAAGACTGAGTGACACAGTTCTCTTTCAAATACGCGTTAGATTCCCTTGCTGTGTGAAGAGCATTACTACTACTACCGTCGTAATAATAATGACAAATAAATAATTTATCTCCCTTCTCTACTTTTTGGGAAATTTGCTTTTTGTAAACAGAAGTCTCTTCTTCCTCACATTAGTAAACACTGGTTTTCATCATCACCATCATCAAATATAGATGAGCAGCCAGAGATCATGTGATGTTTCTTTTGATGTTTTCTTTTATTTCATTTAACATTGAACTTTTCTTTATGTCCATATACATCAAGATAAGCTATGAGAATGCAACAGTGAAAAGACAGAACTTAAAGTGCAACAGTGAAAAGATAGAACTTAAAATGCAGGTGATATAAGCAACTCCTTAAAACACAAACTAACATGTGAATTCATGAGCTTTGCAGTTGGTCGCCGAGTTCTCCCAGCATTGTGCGAGGATCACAAGTATCACAGTCTCCCTTCTATTACCTTAGGTACAATATTATTAATCAGGGTTAGCGATGTACTCGATAGCGAAGTCACTGCGCCAGCTGCCTGCATGCACTGCCTGTCTGGTTGTAGCCAGCTGACTGAACTCTCCCTTTTCTCCCATTCTGCCCATCTTTTGCTTTTGTTCCTTTCTGTGCTCTTGTTCTCCACCCTCCCCCTCTGTGTCTGGGGGATTGATTTCTGCTACATATGTTAACAATTACCGTTGTAATGTCTCGTTCACCCAAATCCTGCTTAATTAGACAATAAAAACCCCAAAAATATGAACAAGCAACAGTGAACAGTAGACGCTGAGAAAGAGACTGGGAAGTGCCACTGCCGGGCCAGTACTAAGGGGTGGGAGGGGTAACACAAGGAATCATGGGAGAGTAAAAGGTGGTCAAGGTTGGAAAGTGATAGAATGTGATACAGAGCAGCAGCAGATTTACTTGGCTGGCCTGTATTTTCTGTTTTATATATATATATATATATATATATATATATATATATATGTGTGTGTGTGTCAT
>JAABNX020009725.1:0-24246 GCA_015163995.2 Mormyrus lacerda | reverse complement strand
GTCTGATGTCGGTCATTGAATGTCTACGTGTTATTATGTTCCTGTTCGTGCCTGACTTCCCAAGTAAACCCTGTTTTCCTCGTCCTCCTGCCTCCTCTCACGTCTTTGCCCGCTCGCCTGCACTCCGAACGTGACACACAGTACCTGTCTAACCCCTGTAATCAACATAGGTGACAGCAAAACATGTGTTATGATATTTAAAAGGCACGGTTGGTTATAGAATGTGTTACAGAAAGTGTAAGAATAACCTAAAACTGCAGGCCTATAGTGACGCAGATTGGGCTGCAGATTCGGATGACAGATGGAGCATGACTGGATATTGTTTCAGTTTGAGTGAGACTGGAGGTTTGATTTCATGGAAAACAAAGAAACAATCTACAGTTGCTCTGTCCACATGTGAGGCTGAGTATATGGCGCTTACCGCCACAACACAGGAGAAAGTGTACCTTCCTCAGCTGTTACATACAATAGATGAGAAAACGTGCTATGCACCAGTGAAAATTTATGAAGATAATCAAGGTGCAATTGCCCTAGCAAAGAACCCTGAAAGCAGACAGAGGTGTAAACACATAGACATCAAATACCACTACATCAGATCCATGTTAAAAGAGGGACAAATTACACTGGAGTATTGTCCAACATACAAGATGGTTGCTGACCTTATGACAAAACCTCCAACAAAGGTGAAGTTAGGAACGTTTAAAGGATTTATGTTTGGTATGTAAATTCATGTGTTGATTATTATGGTAGACGGTACAGTGATAATACTGTAAGAACATGCTTAAGTTAGCCATGTGAGAGCAAGTGGGGGTGTTAACATGTGAATGTAAATGTATGCTCTCAGTTGTATATGGTCTGTCATTATTTGATTGGATGGTAGGGGGCATTGAGTGGTGATGTGCATGCAAGTGTATATAAATGCATATGTATGTGTGTGTGATAAAAAGGATGGAGATTGTTCCCAGTTCATATAGTTAATAACGTGTTGTGTGAATTTATTTTCCTCCGATATTATAATTCCTTTATTGTTAGTCTTCTCCTGGTTTTTCTCACTGCTGCACCGACAGTTTTGTCGATGTGCCAACAGATATAGGTACAACAGACAGTTAACAACTGCAGTGTCAAATGGTCCGATCAGACTATAATAATAATAAAAAAAAAAGACACAACCTGCCTGTCCCTGAATTACCTGTGTTGTGAAGGAAGTGAAATGATCATCAATTTTTTAGGTCCTCCCAAGTAAAGCTGTGCCTAGACAGGGCTTCTCAAGGTCCAGACCATAGTCCAGATGCAGACCAAACCGCAAGTTAATCTGAACTAAGATGATAATGCACCTTATGAAGCAATATGGTTAACACAAAAAGGCTTAATGTGGTTTGAAATAAATAAACAATATAAAACCATCAAACTTTGCAGATGCATAACTTGCCATAATCTTGCCCCCATTAATGAGTCAAAATGATGAGCAAGAATAAATAAGGTACCATAATTGTTATATATTAGTGTCTATATGGAACGTTTTCAATTAATTCAAGTTTGTGAAATGTTGTTTTGTTATAGAAAATCGTTCCAGACCTCTGACTTTGAACAAAAATCTGATGCAAAAAAAGTTTGAGAACAGCTGGTCGGGGGTCCCTGAAAACAGAAAGTCAGCCCTGGACATATTGTTATGCTTATAGTGCATGCTTCTGAAAATATCAGAACTGAATGAAGGGGTTTGTTTGTCTTTGGCATATTACAGCCAGATCAACTAACCTGAACTGTGAACTAAATGTAAAATCATGGCCTTACTGTCACTGCTGAGCCTGTTAAAAAATGGCACCATCTTGGCATCTTCTCTTTCACTGTCTATCACAAGGTGTGAAAGGCTGACAGTTTGACAAGTCCAGGTAACGTCTGAGTGTCTCTGGGGGTTCTACCTATTGACTTGTTGATGAATGGATTTTTTCTGGTGCGGATGATTTATCTCCTCCGCAAAGTTCATCTGTGTGTGTCAGGAACTTTATGAACAGTTTTCCTTATGAAAGTCCTGCTCAGGGAGTGATAGGTGTCTATAGGCACATTAAAAGTCTTGCAGAAGTATCCGAGTGAGTTGTAGTTCACAGGTAAGTGTTGGGATTTTTGGTGCCAGGGTCAAACACAGACAGTGATAAAGTATTTGTTTATTCTTTGAACACAAAACAAAGTTAGGTTATATGTCATGCAAGGGTCACACTTTACTTCACACTTTAAATCTGTCATCTGCAATGCATTATAGATACTTTCATGATGCATTATACTAGTAGGGTCTCCCAAGGCAAACTGGTCCTTGGTAAGCAGTCAGACTAAGTGCAATGCAGAAAATGCCCATGATGGAAAATACAAGGGACCATGTTACCCCTCTGGAATTGGGGAGACCAGGGCTTTGCCCTGGAGCTCCCTCCCCAGGCCTTCTGGCCAGGTCTTCACCAAATGGGGCCCGGCCAGGCAAAGCCCAAAGAAATAACATAGCTCTGCCCTCCTATGGGCCCACCACCAGCAGGGGGAGCCATGGAGATCAGATGCAATGTATATCAGGTGGCAGTCGAAGACAGGGGTCTCATTGGACTGTCAGCTACCAAAACTGGCTCTACATGGAATGTAACCTGTAATCTGATGGAAAAGGAGTCTGAGCTGGTGTGGGAGGTGAAGAGATGCCGAATAGATATAGTCGGGCTCACCACAACGCATGGCTTGTACTCTGGAACGAAACTCCTGGAGAGGGACTGGACACTATACCATTCTGGACTTGCCCAGAGTGAGAGGCACCAGGCAGGGGTGGGGCTACCTATATGTACCATTGTGTTGGAGTGTACCCCAGTGGATGACAGGGTCGCCTCCCTTCAACTTTGTATCGTGGGACAGGCTAGGACAATTGCCCGTGTATACGTGCCAAACCCCAGTTCAGGGTATTCGGCCTACTTGGAGGCCTTGGAGGGGGTGCTGGAAGGCTCTGGTTCTTTGCTTTTTGCAGATGATTTAGTCCCTTTGTGTCATCAGGCTGTGACCTGCAGCATGGACTAGGGTGGTTTGCAGCTGAGTGGTAGCCAGGATGAGGATCAGCACATCTAAGTCTGAGGCCATGGAACTTAACTGGAAAAGGGTTCATTCCCCTCTCCTTTTGGGGGATGAGTTGTTGCTTCAAGCAGGGGAGTTTCTCAGGGTCTTGGTCACAAGCGAGGGAAGAAGGGAGCAGGATATTGAGAGACGGAACGGTGCAGCGTCGGTTGAGCTGGAAGGCAAAGCTCTCAATTTACCAGTTGATCTGTGTCCCTACCCTCACCAATGGTCATGAGCTCTGAGTAGTGCCCGAAAGAATGAGCTCACAGGTACAAATGGCTAAGATGAGTTTCCTCCGCAGGGTGTCTGGACTCAGCCCTTAGAGATAGGGTGAGGAGCTCAGACATTCGGGAGGGACTCAAAGTCGGGCTGCAGCTGTTCCGCATGAAAAGGAGCCAGTTGAGGTGGTTCAGGCATCTATCTAGGGTGCCTTCTGGACGGCTACCTGGGAAGGTGATTTGGGCATATCCAACCGGGAGGAGACCCCGGGTCAGACCCAGGACACGTTGAATAGATTATATCTCCGGGCTGGCCTGGGAACGCCTTGGTATTCCCCTGGTGGAGCTGGAGGAGATCAATGGAGAGGGAGGTCTTGGAATCTCCAGTTTTACTATTATTCTGCTTTACTGATTTATAGCTGTTTTTTGTTTGACATCACATTTCACCGGTTGAAATGTAATGTGCCAAATAACCATTCCTTTTGAAATTTAAATCAGTATAATTTTCTTGCTATTGTATTCCTTGAGTCTGACAGTCATCGCATGTGTTTATGAATGTCATAGCTCACTCTCTGTAGCTACGGCAATGCCTGAAGAGGGTGGGGAGTTATTGCACCAGGAATGAAGGCAGAGTCCTGGGCTGGGGGGGGGGGCAGTGGGGCATACCTCATTCTTATATAATTAACATGTTGTGACAGGCCTAGATAACTCCAGACCTGCATTTGGCATTAATGTCTATTCAGCTCCATAACTTACAAAAATAAACAGTGCCAACGAGATGGAAACTGCTGACTGAAATGCCCCTCAGGTCGGGATAAAACAGCTTGCAGAGCCGCGGGATACAATACCGGCACAGTGTAGCTTACTTTCGAACCCCTGCTTTCCAATTGACTTCAGCTATAGCGATTTGCTGAACAAAACGTTGTGTCAGCGCCATGGAGACAAAAGAAAGAGGGAAAAAAATACCCTAACGAAAAAAGTGGCAGGCAAAAAAGGAGGCATAAAATCAGGGATATGAAAAGCATAGTTTGAATATCACAAGACTGATAATTCAGCAGAAAAACAGTAATCTTTCAGTAGGTGACATAAGACGCAGCTCAGATCGCTACAACCAATTCATTTACTTAGATCTTTCATTCAAAACAGGCTGGCCACGATGATGACAAATACCGTAATTATATATGCATGGGATGCCATTTTTACACAGCGGCAAAAAAATTATTTTGCTCTCAGGGGTACTCACAACATCAAAAACACAATACAGCACATTATTGATTAACACAACTTATTCGCACAATTTTTTTTAAAAAGGATTAAGTGTAAACAAAGTTTGTTTATTTGACTGATTAAAAGTCAGCGGTGTTGAGCCTAGTATTAGAATGCTGTGGGTGTAATCGCAAGCGAAACAAAACTTCGTAGTACTTACCCTCATACAGATGCATAGAGTGCATACACACATTTTCAGGCCATTCAGTGCACTGGGTATACAATACATTGAGCTACCTCACAACATATAAAGTAGGGCAGCTCTAAGCCTCACTTGACAAGGCCAAGACTGTGGCATATCATTCATTATTACAATCCTGCATAAGAACCAACTTTTTCAATGGTGGCACTGAAAAGAGATTTAAACATTGTTGCATCCATGGCAACAAGCTTAAGGCTCCACAGCTCACTTTATCAAACCCAATTGAGTCTGCAGCAGTTTCCTGGCGACACAGATAAGTCGTGTTGGGGAGGATATATATAACAGCTTTGCAGGAGTCCCTCCGTGTTTTAGCTGAAAGTACAATAGCAGAGACCTGTATTCAAAAGACATGATTGAGGAAAAGATAGAAACAGAAACTAGCTCTGCATTTTTCACAATAATGCTCTATTTAATAGCAATAAAGTAACTATTTAGAAAAATGCCATGTTGGGAAAAATAAAAGCATACATACAGGAGGTATATACATAATTAATATTTACAATGTTTTCGAGTAAATTTGATGAAATGATCTCTATGCACACTACTGAATACCAGAAGCACCTGTCAGTCTCTCAGGGGAACATCTCTGCTACAGTACACTGATGTTAGCAGCTGTCAGCAAGAACTAAATATACTTTTGCTCATAAATTACAGCAACAAACACTCTGCTCAGATTTTTTTAGTATATTAAGAATGTTCTGTGTGCAGTGTTTGTCCCGAAGAGAGCTAAGATGGCGTTTTTACAATAATGCAGAACTAATCGCAGAATGGGACCTCCTTGGGCCTGGAACGTGAACGATCCACATAGTGCAGAACCTTTCCTGATTAATCAATAGCTGCTCCTCCATTGCCAACAGTCTTAAAAACTCACCCAGTCCAGCTTCCTCCTGTGTGATTGAGAATTTGTTTGTGGCTGGGACCTGAAATCAATTCCATTTCCAGATTGTAAAGGTCAACCCCCACAGGACAGTGAGGCTCGGCAAGGACAGCCTTCAGATTGATACGTCAGACCTCTCTCTCATGCTTCCCGTACTTCTTTCAGCCTTGAGGTTAATGATTGTTAAAACCTACCTGTAGAGACTGCAACCATCTGGGGCTGTCATGTGATCCAGACATCTTCTCTTTAGTCCTTTAAAACCCCCTTCTCTGACCTGACTGCTAAAAGGGACAGGTTACGAGGTTTAATCAGGGGTAACGGTGACCTGCATTAACAGCATGCTGCAGCTGTGGATCTATCCAATGGCAGCATTTTCAGAGCTGAGCAAATGTGCTGTATTATGTGGACGGGCAATGGGGCATGAGGAACTCAATAATGAGATGCACAAGGAGCTGGTTACTACTCTGGGAGTGAAGTAATTAAGGGGAGAATAAACAGCAAATATGGCGAACTGGGAAAAATAAGATGGTGTTTTGATAAAAATATTTTTTTTTCCGAGAATAAGACCAGTCGTTCAAGTACGTATGTTTCACAATTTGTAAACTGCCCATTAGTAAAAAGTCAAGATCAAATTTTTGATACTGTACCAGCAGGTTTAGAGCTGTGATACATGTTATTGGTAAAAGCTAATCAGTAGTATATGTCATTCAAAGGTGTTTATATGTCTAGAACACCATCACATTGGTCTTCTCTTCTGGGCCACTACAGCCATTGAATCATCAGCTCACTCAATTAATTAGCTTAATTAGTTAAATAATTGGGATGAGGTATTGTTGTGTAACAAAAGTTGTGTGACAAATACAGTACATGAGCATATTGGATGAGTACTACAAGTACTTGGTTGACTTAAGAAGAGGCTGATACACTTTGACAGATGTTGTTTAGCAGCAACATGTAGATCATTTAAACAGAATTTTCTTTGCCTGCCTGATTCCTTGTCCACACGTACACGGGTATTTTTGAAAACATACCTTTTTCTATACGTCTTGGGCTTTTGTCCACATGTAAACGGCGTCTTGGGTCACTGAAAATGGAGCTTTTGCAAAACTCCATCCAGGGTGAAGATTTTGAGAAACTCCATTTTCAGCGTCAACATGTAGACAGGGAAAACTGAGTTTCTGGCTTGAAAAGTCACATTATGCGCCGTTGTCCACTTTGTTTAACATCAGAGCCTGCGCTGTTTGCTGTAAACATTAGGCGAGTTTGAGCATTGGCGGACTTAGCCGAAATAGTGTTTGTGCTAACCTTGCTGACAGGACTTCTTACATGTGTACAGATAAATGTTGAGTCGCTCTTGCATTATATTGATCAACACAGGCGTTGGAATGTGCGCCATGGTTTTCAACTTAACAGGACTGGCAATTAGGTTTCTGATTGGCTAACATGGCAATACTGTTATGCCGCCTGTTGGTTTGGCATGCTCTTGACAGCGCATTTTAGCGGTTTCATGTGGACGGAAATATTTTAGAAGACAATGTTCGTGTAGACGGGGATTTTTTTTTAAAGCGGAGGAGGAAAAACACAGTTTTAAAAAATACCCGTGTACGTGTGGACAAGGACGAAAGATTTCTGCGAGGTATTGTATGCTAGTGCTACTGGTGAAAATCATGCTTAGTAGACAAGGAATGAAATGAAAACAAGCTGGGAACTTGCACTATAGACAACAAAATAAGGATGATTTGGCATCGCACATATCAGGGAGGAGCTAACTTTCCATCCCACATGTGCCAGACAATATAACAGACCTTTTGTTGTGACCATGACAACAGCTATGCGTCTCTTATGTGCTGGAGTTTGGGGAAGGGTGTGGGATGATGAGCTACAGTGGTGTCTAGTACTCTGGTGAGGTGGAACGAGATCTCTCCAATCGTTTAATCTCAATCCAGAGCTTTAACACAATTACAGAGCATTTACAAATGCACTTTGCGAATAATGAAAGGATGTTTCACAAAGGATATTCATGACATGACCTGTGATAGTGATGATGCGAAAAGCTCGATTTTTATTTATAAGGCCTTTCGGATGCAAAGGAATCCCGAACGTTAGCATGTTTCCGGCTTTGCAGCGAGGCTCAGATTGACGTGGGATCATTCCAGCTCCCTCTTTCCCTCGCGATGCCTCCAGGACCTTAAGCGTACTGTAACAGTCAGCACATCATGTTCTCTCGTGTAGTCGTACAGTCGGACTGATCATATTTTTATGTCCTCTAACAGATAAAAGGATTTGCAGCCATGGTGTAACACTGGAATACTGATAATGTTACACAGCTTTAGTGTTATCAGTCGTCGTCCCCTCACACGTCCCGTCTCAAGCTCCCTTTCCTCCCAAGCGAGGCTCCTAATAAGCGTGTGCTTTTCACGTGGGCCTGACATACCATCTCTGCGATTTACACTTCAATGACTTGTTCATGTGCAGGGGAATAAACCTGAAAGATGAGGCAGGTAGCTGACACAGTTTCTCTGATGTGGGAATTTATGTTGTGGGAATAAGGTTTAAACCTGCAATCAATACAGCACCGTTACATATTAAATATTACATGAATGTGGTATGATGTAGTTGTAAAGTAATATTTTATGTATGTAAGTCACTTAAAAATAAACATAACTGATTTAAGGGATTGAACATGTCATCAGGAAGCCTGGAACTAAAGGTATTTTAGATATCTGGGTAACTATACAGCAGCGTTTCCAAGTTCAGTCCTCGGTCAATTCTTTTGCTCCCTCCGAGCGTCCTGTCCGACAGTCCACATTTTTGCAAAAACATAGACTGTCTCTGGGTCCCTGAGGATTGGGAAACACTGTTCTTGAGGAATACTATGTACCTGGTCAACAGGAGTCTATGGCACCCAGTAAAAATAAATAAATGCTCATCTTAATTGCCTAAAAGGAACATTGAAAATGGTCAGCAGTAATAACACAACCAGCTTTTTGTACAACAAATTCCAAGATTTTCTTTCCTTTCATTTATTTTTGTTCTTGTTTAAACTATAGAGGCAGCACATTTTGATATATTTTGAAAACATACTTTCTTATGCATAAGAGATATTTTTCATCTCTCTGTATTTTCTCAGTTAATATCTCAGATAGTTCAGAGAAATGCTTCTGTGAATCATTCATTATTCATTGTTCCCAGGGATATTTTCTTTGAACTCACATTTTTCCCCACAAAAGGCCAGAATGGGAGATAGACCAACCATGCTGTGGTCTACTTGGAGTAGGCTCTCAAAACCAAGCTGCATTTTGCTTAGTACTGAATCGGGACATTTTATTGCATCTCACAGACTCAGAAACTGTTATACAGAATCTTTTCTGTATAAATCACCTGTGGTCTATTCACCACGAGCTGATTTTCCTTTCTTTGAGAGCAGGGAAGAGGCAGACACAGAGAGTAAGGGCCTAGTGGATTAGAAAGCAATAACAAAATGGGAGGAAGTCTATGTAATAAAATTCCAGAATAATGAGATGCGAATGGAATTAAAGTGTATTTTTAATCCTTTAAAGGTAGAGACAACGTCTATTAGGATACATGTACTGTATGTGTACTAGCTGCATAAATGCAGTCAGTTTCACCTTTACTGCCATTTTTTTGTTTAATATGTTCAGTCTTCATAATTCATTCAGTAGCAATTTTATCAACAATTCTCAATTTCCTAGTGACCGTACCCAACAGGGGTTGGCAACCCAATCAAGAGTAAGAGCCTCTTCAGGAATATTAAAAAAAAAAAAAAACACCATTGGAGCCGCAGGATTTTACTCGAATCAGAAATTCATTCTAAACAGCTTAGCAGCATTTTGTTGTAGTAGCACTTTATTGATGCAGAAGGAAATTCCAAGAGTTACAGCATCACACACAAAAAGTGACATCACTGTACATATACAAAAGACAATATGGTAGTAATTTGCTTTGTGCAAAAGAAAGTGTGCAACCTTTAAATACTATACTGTTCTAGAGGGCTGGTGACTGAGTGGGGAGAGGGTCAGAGGGAACCTTATTGTAGCATTTGATGGCCCCTGGGAGAAAAGACCTTGTCATGACCTGCTCATCTGATCCTCCTGTGTGCCACGCCCCCCTCGTTACCTCGTGTTAATTTAAGTCCGCATTCAAGTCTATTAGATCTGTCATTGATGTTGGTTAGCGTTCATCCTGTGCTGTTCCCTGTTTCTGAAATAAACCCTGTATTCTGGATTCCTGTCTCCCACAGTTACTTCCTCGCTCGTCAGCAAGGCGGTATATTGGCTGCAACAGCCATAAGTCCACGAGGACCCTACAGCTCGCACCTTTGCCGTTCACACGACACACCATAGCTTAGAAGATTGCCCAGTGACCACAGACTGGTAGAACTGCTGTAACAGAGACCTGCAGACTCCTCAGGATGTAGAGGTGACCCAATCCCAGTCCACTGCAGCCTGTTATCCAGGTGCACTCCTAGGTACCCATATGTGCCCACGCCTTCCATATCCTCTCCATCAATAGTGATTGAATACAGGGGGCTTTTTGATCTCCTGAAATCACCCACCATCTCTCGTCTTTCCAATGTTGAGCTATTGGTTTCGATTGCACTACTCAACAAAGGCCTTCACCAGATTCCTGAATTCCCCCTCCTTATGCGACCAGCTATGGCCATGTGAACAGAAAATTTCTGCATGTGACAGGTCACCATGTTCATGTACATAAAGTCAGCCGTATAGAGGGTGAACAGGAAGCATGACAAGACCTTCCCCTTGGCTGCCCCTGTGCTGCTCACAGCCATGGAGTCTCACAAGCTGCGGTCTGCACATCAAGTAATTCACAATCCAGGAGACAATAGTTCTCTCCACCTACATGAGACAACGTTCCTCCCTTAACTACGCTGGCTGTATGGTCTTGAATGCTCTTTAAAAATTAAAAATCATGATCTTCACTGCGCTGCCAGCCCTGTCTTCCACACCACTGCGACTCTCTCCTGGCTCAGGCTCAGATTGAATATGCATTAGAGAGAGCTTCGCTCACAGCTTCAGCACCGTAGCACTGATGCCGTCTGGCCCTGCTGCTTTCCCTTGATGGAGTCTACTTAGTGTAATATCAGGTGCCGAGAGTGCTACAGTAACAACAAAGTGTCAACAAACTATATATTATCTTCAGCGTTTTGTGGACTTCTGAACGGAAATGGCATGTCCGTAATTTTTTTAATTATACTGTTTTTAGTTTTGAAATTAACAAACAAGTGTTCTGTTACTTTGATAAAACACTTTAATGTATTCAGCATTGGTGAAGGATTCCTATGTTTTACCCTTTACTGAGATGCCATGAAACTGGCAGCTACTGTGCTACTCTCTGCCATTTTAACAATGAAAGTTTACAGGGTCTTGCCTTGAAAAGCAAAGTATCCTCATATAGTCCAGGCATCAAGAAACCATCCAAAGATGTACTGCAGGGATATTCAAATCACGGTCCTCAAGGTCTGAACACTGCTGCGCTACATTTTGACCTGTGAGCCCGGTGTGAAGCCTCTGTAGCCAATTAGAGTAAGTAATCATTAAACTAACTACCCGAGAGGACAGAAAACAAAGCCTGGATTTGGATTCGAAGGTCCAGGATTTGAAGAACTCGGATGTATAGGCACAACAATCTGCTTTGGAGCTGCAAGGAAACAGCCAAAGAGCTGCCTACTCCTGCCTAGCTGGAAGTATAAATTAAATGTGCGAACAAAAGGTAGAAAAGTATCAGATATGGGTATGCACAATGAATAATAAGCGCAATATCGCCCTGCCTTTTCACACATACCTCACAGTCCTTTAAAACTTCACTGCTTGCCCTCATTCAAGTTTCTTGTACTTTCAAAACCTGCATCCTCTGAGAAAGACCTGGGTCTGGACTGGCACTGTAAAATTCCGTTATTCAGAGTTAAATGAAATACTTGCATATTTCGTAGTCACACCTGCAATCTACAATGCAAATTAGCATTCTGGAATGAACAATGGAGAAGGTCCACCTTTCAGAACACATACACTGTGTAAAAGCATTTTGAGAGGTAAAGGAACCAGTGTGAATTAGAACAAACTAAATAAGCCCAAACGGTACTTGTGGGTTTGAAGTAATGAGATGAGTAGCAGCAATAAACCTCATGTTCTGCAGAACCACTGTACCACTCCCCGAAGAAATGTTCAGGTTCTTTTCTATGCAATTTCACCCTGAAGCACTAGCACTTAGTGCACTGCAGTAAACCTTCACATTTAATACTGAATACATTTAATAAAGTATTCTCACTAAAGAAAGTGCTAAGACTGGCTGCACAAATGTCTTCTACAGCAAACTGCTTGCCCATAAGAACTATAAATGAGTGAGTATGTTTCTTGAATAGCTTCAGGCACACTCACAATCTCATTTAAGAAAATTGTCATTAAAATATGAAATTTAAGCACACATTGATTGTGTGTCCATTAATATTCCATCATCTTGTCCAAAAAAAAGAGATGGTAGGATTAAGGTGGTTTCACACTGAACATGAATCGAAAAAACAACACAAATCTGCAAAATATTCAGATGGCAATCTGATGGATGAAAAACTCTCACACCAAACACAATGGAATATTTTCAGAACTGATAGAGAATGGTTTGCATACCGGAAGAATCCAAATGGCGACAAGCACTAGCAACAGTAACAGTGAGATTTTCTAATTTCTTTTGAACAAAAGGAAAAAAAAAACAGATACTGAATACATCCAATTCTAAAAATAGTCAAGAACACGTAGAAATCCACTGGCTAGTATGAGACCTTAAACTTTACAGTAACTATTTCAGAACTTCAGGATAAGCACAATTTATATTGATAATATGACAGCAAAGTCATCTATTATAAGTGGCAAGTGTGGCTACACAGAACATTAGGGAAATGAGGAGCAGATGAGGACAATCAAATCAACTGATCATTAAGGGCATGGGGTAACAAGGAACAGGTGGGGGTAATACCATTAACAGGCACTGAGAGGTTAACAGATAGGGGGAAAAGGACCAGACACTAAGGGAAATAAAACTAGGACAACCGAAAGAACAGGAAACAAGAAGCAAGACAATGAATTGCAACTGAAATACCTACTGTATACAGTAAAATCCAATAATATAACGGACTTCAAGGTACCTGGAAAAACAGTCCATTATATCCAAAGTCCGTTATATCCAGAGTTGCTGTATGCCCAGAACACTACAGGACACCATTTACTTATGCCACACCCCAGCAGACACACTTGTGGTATAGATTATTATATTGTACATGTAGTAATCCAATTTTATAACTATATCTAATTTTATAATTATATCTAACTTTATAGAGCATGACTATTAATAATCCCGACCACGTATCTGCTCTGGATATCACCGGCATGCCACGCGCCTTGTACGCGGAGTCTGCATGTCCGTTATACCCGAAAAAAAATACAGCTTAAAGCGGCCCTGGGGACCAAATTGTTTGTCCGTTATAAGCAAAATTCCATTATATGCGAGTCCACTATGTCCGATGCTTTTTCTGCATGATCTTAAAGGCGCACAGCCGGGACCAGCGGACCGTTATAGATGATATTCCGTTATAAGTGAGTTATATCAGGATTTTACTGTACAAACATTAAACCAGGATAACTCAAAAGAAAACAACAAACATGAATTTGTTGAGTTTGACCACCCTCGAACTCGCATCCACAAAAGGGGAAGGTACAGTAGGGACAGTGACTAATCACTCAGCCAGTTAAGCCACACAGCAGCACAGGCAGGAAACAAACACACTAGGGCCAACAGGTCTAGAAGACAGAGGAGTGAACAGAATGGCCAGTGACACCTGCTGGCCAAACGGGATCAAGACATATAGGACAGGACCAGACAGCACCAATCCTGAAAGCTCTGTCTTATTTGATTACAAGGGACGATTTAAGGTGTTTGTAGCTGTTCTAGTTGCTTTATGCTGTTTTTTACATATTTTTTTAAGGTTTTATATTTTGCCTCAGACTGTGAGTACAAATGTTTTTGGGACCTTATTGTGAATCTTATAACCAATTTACAAAATCGCTATATGGAAGAAAATCTACACCTGAGAGTGTGCATCTGACCAGACCCCAAATCTCTCCAAATTGGGAACTGCAAGAAGGAGGGCTTTCAAGAGTGAAAATGGAGTTTACAGCCACCATGATGAAAACACAGCCGCCTGCCTTCTAAACGTATTACATTGATCTTTTCCAATGCTGTCATTTCTGACATCCCCTTTCTAGTATCAAACTCTGGCTGTTTATTTATCTTTTTTTTTTTTGCTTTTTTACTTGATTTGTAAACCTATCTGCATACAATAAAATCCAGTTAGATATTTGTTAACGCTTTACATTAAGTGCACATTCATAATGCCTTAACATTCTAACATAGCTTTACCAGCTGTGATAAACATTAATAACAAACATATTTTGATAGTAACAAACATTATAATCATATATTCATATTATATTTGTTATTCATATATGATAAAGCTGTTAGGGCATGTTAGAATGTTAAGGCGCACTGAATATTCTACGAATGCATTGTGAAGGCGCACATAATGTTACGTCATTAATTGACTGAAATTGTTAGTCATTGTGATCAGTGTAAGTTCCTGCCTTTGTTCTATTCATTGTTCATGTTACTGTGTGTTGGAAGTGCTGTTCTCTTGCCTGTTCCTGTTCCTTTTGGTTTCTGTTAACGTGCTCTGTTCCTCCATAAATCCCATAAGTGGATCGTCACTTTCTTTTCCTGCCTGCCCCATACTGTGCCATAACAAGGCCAGTATCAACCAAAATAAACATTTTCTTCCTTTTAAAAAAAACTGAACATTTAAAACTGACCACACATGTAAAAACTGACATACTATCGGTCAAACATTTTGAATGCATCTAAAAACTGCAGAAATTGAGCTCTCTCCAAAACAAAAAGTCGTGACGATGCACCTTGTTACGCAAGCCTTCCTAGGTTCGTTCATTTGAGAATGACATCGTTTGGTTTTACCGTGTGAAATAATTGGGCTTTGTGTGAAACAGTCTTTACTCTGGAGCCTAAGGTGGGAAGCACAGGATGTGGGACAGTCCCAAAGGGGCTGCCAGTAGAGTGAAGAGGACATACACTCATGTGTACCCACACATAATCACATGCAAGCCTCAGCATGGGCGCCTACAGCCGTACGCCTGTACCCACTCTGCATACCCTTGGCATTTAGACTTATCATTTGGCTAACGTTTTTTTATTTTTTTTTACCTCATTATGACTGCAACAGAAACATATAAAAGGAATAGGGTTGCACAATTCTGGGTATATTTTTTCACTCAGAAACGCTGTGGAAATTTTCTCAAGCAGTATATTTCTTTCTACCTTATAATTCTGCATTACGTGTTACCTTTAGGAAGATGGAATAAAAACATTACATTATTTGAAAGTTTCTGATCCATCAAATTCGCACAGCATGTTGGCGGATATTTAAACTTCATTAGTATTCAAAGTTAGCAGCACTAGAGCTACTACTGATACAATGAAATCTACAGCTTAGTATAGACGCTTTTGTACATTCAAAGATGAAACTTATCTCTTATATTAACAGTGCTCCCTTAACACACAATACTGTTCAATAGAGACCTTCAATCAATTGACTGATTTGAGAAGTGTAGAGCTGTCTGAGATGATGTGTCCTGAGAAATTGATATCCCCAGTGGAGGTTTGTTGTTCTCCAAACTGCTGATGATAATCAGATTGTAGAATTCCCAGGGACATGTCACAACGGGGGGGGCACTATGCTGGGAAACCTGAACCCGGCATCTAGTAGATGCACCGAAAATGCAGAACCGAGTGGCACTCAACACAGGCCCAACAAAGAACTGCCTTTTCCCTCAAATCCATCTCCAGCTCATCTGTAGCTGCCAAATTTTGGCATTTGGTTGTACTTGAAGAAATTTGTAACAGAAAAATAGCAAAACTGCTGGAAGAGAGGAGCTGAAATGGGAGGAGGGGTTTCTTTGGACTGAGGGAGAACCCCCCAGAGTACAGAGAAGACCTGCATAGCACCCAGTTTACTCAGTGCCTGTGAAACTTGTAGTGTCTGTTTTACATTCCACATTAGAATTCTGCTGCCATTTCAATAAGAAAAGGAATCTCTTTTTTAGCTGTTAGCTACTTCATAAAACACAAAGTAAATTTACATAAAAGGAACATGATAAAAGTGCAAGCTACAGAGTCAAGTGTAATAAAAGCCAAGCAACTCACATCTGCAGATTTGTGCAGTAGTAATATCTCTAGTAGTACTGTGCTAACCAAACACTTCCTCTGGGTTTTTCTAGTTTCATGTAACAACAAGGCTAGACTAAAATTTGGGGGAAGAATCTTTCTTAGAAGGAAAAATTACTACAACTCCATTTAAACAAACAACAACAAAAAAAAGCTGCGTAAAATGTAAATAAGAACAGAATGCAATGATTTACAAATCAAATAAGCCCACATTTAATATTGCCCAAAGACAACATATCAAATGTTAAAACTGAAAAATGTTATAGTTTTATGACAAATATATGCTCAATTTGAATTTGCCAGCAACAGTTTCAATAAAGTTGGGACAGGAGCATGTTTCTACTGTGTTGCATCACCTCTTCTTTTAACAACACTCTATAAACTTTTGAGAACTGAGGACCCCACCATCTCTGACCTTTCCCCATTTGGCCAGCAGGAATTGCTGGTCATTCTGCCTTTCCCCACTCCGTGTCGGATACTTCATCTCTGTCTGTGGGTGCGTTCGACTTGGGCTTAGGTCTGTCTGAGGCTGACGTGATGTGGAGCGAGATCTGCCGGCGGCAGCAGGGGTCTAGTATAAACTGACTGCAGCCAAGTCGGACAACTTCTACTCCTCATAGTGTGGGAAATCTGACTACAATGGCAGCACTGCCAGAAGGGTGTAGATAAGTCTATACAAATATCACCTGCATGCACATTACTACTTTTAAAATAACCAACTCCTGATACAAACTGTTAGCAGTGGAAAAGAAATAAACTATTGTGTATAGTGGCCCTGTGTAAAAAAGATAGCTGCCAGGAAAAAGACCAAATGCACGTATTTCAAGGATTCAAAGTTTTTATTGTCATGTAGAGAGTACAAAGCAATTCTTACTTGAATGCCTTCATCACAGACTGGACGATTAAACAAATAAAGCAGCGCAACATTACAGTAACGAACAGTAAATAAACCACTAACTTAGATGTACTATTAGAGCATTTATGTCATTTTTTTAAACTTTATTTTACTTGTAAAATTAACTGGTAAAATTAAATTAACTGAAAACCAGTTCTCACTGCTTTACGTGATACTCAGGAGAAATATCAGATAACGCATCGGAACTGCCTGGGATACAAACGTCATGTGTGTTTCAGCCAATAAAAGTTATGTTGTCACGGAGGCGGCGCCAGTTTGTGCATCCGGCTGAGAGGCGCTGCACGATCTGTCTTAAATCCTCTTGCTCTCGCAAGGTTTTTGTACCATGTGACATGGTGATGCATGGTGATGTTTTGCAGCGTCGGATTAAATAAAAAAAATCTAACCGTGATGCATTGCGTCAGGACCAGAATGCATTGCTTTAAGCCAGCGCTGTAAGCGACCGCATGAAGTTCAACGCACCCTATGTCTCTGGTCCCTGTTTGGCCAGCAGGTGTTGCTGACCAGTCTGCTCTCTCCTCTGTCTTAGTCCTAAGCGCCAAGTGCTTTTCGCAATAGCACTTGTGTAGGACTTGGAGGCTGAGTGTGGGACTTGGAGGCTGAGAACCCTCCATTCATGAGTTCTAAGACAGCTTGTTGTTTATAATTTTGGCTTCCTGTTCCCTAATGTTCGTTATTAGTTATCTTTGCTTCCCTATTTGGACTTTTGTTCTTTACTTTGTTCTTTTGGACTTTTGTTTTTTAAAGTTCTCTGGTTTGGTACTCATTTGTTATTAAGCTACTTCACCTCTTGCTTATTTTCCTGTGTCTCTGCTGATAGGTTGCTTGGTTTCATGTGCCACACCTGCCCCCTGGTTCAAGTTACAGTACAATACCATATGTAGCTACTTGTTTTTGCTTCATGATATGCCAAATGTTTTCAAGGAGTGACAGGTCTGGTCTCCAGGCTGTCCAGTATAGCACCCAGACTCGTCTACTATGGAGCCATGCTGTTGTAATATGCACAGAATACAGTATAGCATTGTCTTGCTGAAGTATACAAGGGCTTCTCTGAAAAAGACATCTGAATGGCAGCATACGTTGCTCCAAAACCTGCATATCATTCAGCAGATGTGCAAGCTACCCAAGCCATGGGCACTAACACACCCCCATACCATCACGGATTTGAACGATCTGCTGATAACAAACTGAATGGTCCTTCTCCTTTTGCGCTACTTATTGTTGCAGTCATTCAGACTGGTGAACCTCTTCCCATCTTCACTAAACAGAGACTTTTATACCCAATCATCTTACTGACCTGTTGCCAATTAACCTAATTAGAAGTGAGATATTCAATCAGGTGTTTTGTTTTAGCATTACACAATTTTTCCAGTCTTTTGTTGCTCCTGTCCCAAAGTTTTTGAAAAGTGTTGCTGGCATGAAATTGAGCATGTATTTGTTGAGAACAATAAACATTTGATATGTTGCCTTTGTTCTGTTTTCAGTTAAGTATGTGTTTATATGATTTGTAAATCATTGCATTCTGTTTTTGTTGACATTTTATATAGTGTTGCAGCTTTTTTGGAAATGATGTCATACCATGACTTTCTGACATTAGTTTATATGCCGTGTTCAGAGCACATAAATAATTATGTTGAATTAAGACAATAATATTATGTCACACTAATTGACACTAAACACACTTTTCAGTGTTTTACTGAGTGTTTAAGAAAAGTATATGCCTTGAAGTTCTATGCTTATACATCACACAGTGTTAATGCTAACAGGAAGGCCAGAAGTGCAAAAATAGCAGCTCTGTACCACAGTGGTCTACAGAACAACTTCTGTGAATGAGCTCAACTACCTATGAAGTAATTCTAGAGACAGTTTGGGTCCTTATTGGTACTAACTGTACTTTACAAGGTGGGCACTATATGAAATATACTAGCTGATATATGCAGATACATGACTACTAGTACAATTCAATTGTAACATACACAGTGCTATTCATGTGAGCCCAAAAATCATATAGTGGGACTTTGTTTAACGGTTATATTTAATTTTTCCAACTGATTATATATTATACATATAAGCCAAAATCTATCCATCCATCCATTTTATAATGGCTTCTCCTGTTCAGGGTCACAAGGATATTAATCCATATTTCATTTCATTTATATACACGTTATACTCACAAGTTACCAGTCCTGGTTTTGGAGGAAATAGATTTATGAATGATATAGTGGTTAAGGACTTACTGTGCTATAAACTGGCACTATATGAAATGTAATTACGTTTACCCTTTAAATTATTTAAGAGTTAAATACTTTTGTAACATTATGTTATATAACTCAGTCCTATTACAGATAAGCTATGTATTACCCTGGACTCAAAGGACTGGGTGCAAATCATGTAATTATCTCAGTTATCAAATGTGGAGTATAAGTATCCCACCCAACTGTCAGGTTTCCCGCCTCAAGGAGTCAGCTGAAAAAAAAGCCACCATGAAGCAGGCAGTTGATGGGGCTTGCAGCTGCCGACTGCTACAGCTCTGGAAGAAAATGTGCAGGTGGAAGAGCGGAGAATGGCTGAAAACAGGATATGAGAACTGGGAGACGAGATGAGAAAGAGCATAAGGAACCAGCAGGAGATGAGACACAGAGGCAGAACAGGAACTAGGAAGAAAGAGCACAGACACCCCAAAAAGCGAAACGACAGGCGACTTCGAAAATACAACTAAGCAAAAATGAGCCCGGAAGACTATTGTGCCAGAGTAACCTCGCTATAAAGAAAGATACGTCAGGGCTGGAACCAGCAGAGATACAAACCTGAGCAGCAAGCAAAGACCACTGCTCTGCTTATAGCAAAGCCTATACCTGGGATGTCTGGTTTATTGTGAGGTCCTGAGATCTATTCCTTCTTCTCCCAGACAGTAATAGTACAGTACAGCATATTTTGGGAATATGCAAACAAATTTCAGACCCCGTGTTTTAAAGTTTGTGACTGAAAAATAACAATACAGCCAGTCCTCAGTGGAGTCTGTTCCCTAATTTTGTCTTTTAGTCAAGTTTATGAACAAACACACTTTTATTTGCCATTTGCACTAGTACATTGGAGTGCTTGTCTTTGCCAACCCCTTCAGCCCATACTCTCCATAGCTCGGAGGGGCTCACAACACAGGGTCAGCTAACATGCGGTGCCCTTGGACCTTACTGAAGGACCCACAGACATGTGACTGTTCTGCCAAGGCCAGTCCTCAAACTGGCAATCTTCTGACCACAAATACAGCGGCTTAGCCCACTGAACCACTCACTAGGTAAGCCTGAACAGTAACAATAAAGTAGATGATAATAACAATAATTAACAATCATAATGATAATAATGATGAATAATGACAATAACTATAAATAGCTGCTACATATGGTATTGTACTGTAAGTTGAACTGACAAATCACTGAAACCACAAAATGATTTCACAAACATCACAAAGTAGTGTGTGCATTTGTTATTATGAACCATTGTATTTAACCCAATTTTTAAAATATGATAGGCTTTATGGCAGTCTGTTTGTAAGCATGAGCCGCCTGTACGATGCACATTCTGAACTCAGGGACTGTCTGAACATCTTTGTAATTATATACTACTACTATAATCATTTTTATTAGTAATTTGAAACACAGAAAACTGTACATGTTATTCAGGAGGCAATTCAGTCCAGAAATAAAAGCATTTATAATTCTTTTTATCTGAACACAGACATTTGGTTTGTTTCACACAAATTTTGTGCCAACTGAAAAATATATATCAGACTTTCAATTTACTCTTGCACACTGGGTGTGTTCCTAAGTGTTTTTCAAAACCTCCTCTGCAGAGATCCCCAGTCAGAGAAAGCGTGAGGAGTTGGAAAAACGCCTTGTCCTCCACCACCCCCCCCAGTGTCCACTGCCACTCCTCTTAAGGATTTTCCTTATGCGAGATCAAGCTTTTTTGTGTCTGATGCACGGAGTTGGGTCCCTACGAAGTGAAACTCCAGGGAAAGCCTTCAAAGGGTGTCTGAGCCTCAGACCTACATGCCTGGCTTTCATCTGCCATCCTGAGTAAAAGCAGAGCTTTCATAACAACAGGCCCAAGAAAGAGGTGCAATTTTCCCTCACAGTGATGGGAGCACCAGATCTCAGCTTGACACTTCGGCAGAGAGGTAAGAAACAAAAAACGTCATTCCTGAAAGCTTTCAGCACTGGGCCTAGAAAAAAACACTGCACAGTGCAGATATTCAAGGGCAGAAGAGTGCACTTCAGAAGCTGCCTCATAGGTCACAAGTCAAAGCGTGCATGTCCAACAAAACTGCAATGCAAGGGCCACAAGCCAAAGCGGTAGTATGTGTGGAGTTCGCATGCGGGGTTAACTTCGCGTGCTCTGGTTTTCCAAAACGTGTTAAGGTGAACTGGCATTACCAGAATGTCTGTGTCCTGAAGTGGGCTGGGACCCCATCCTGGATTATTCCCTGCCTTGTGCCCATAGCTTCCTGGATATGCTACAGACCCCCAATCATGCTTGGATGTAAAATAAAATAATAATAATAATAATAATAATGACAAAAAATCATCTGTCCCTATTGTAAGCGCTTCTGGGTAGGCGGGCTAAAGCTTATTGCAGACAGCATGGCACAAGGCTGTGATGCACAGTGGACCAAGTGCTGGTCCGTCACAGGGCACGGGGAAGTGTGCGCCCGCACTCACCCGCATGCACTGTACAGTAGGTAGCTGAGTGATTGCGTGCCTTCGGATTGTGGGAGGACACTGCAGCATCCAAAGGCATACCCACAAAGCACATGTAACAGCATGCAAACTCCACACTCAGAAAATGGTGGTGGCATTCCAACCCTCAGTGCTACAGCCGTGAGAAAATAAAGGAAAGGAGTAATCGCTCAAGGGAGCAACAGAGATACAGTAGGATTGCTGTAGCTGCCCTGGGATTGGGATCAATGACTGTTCTGATACTGGCACATATCACTGAGTCATGCTAAACACCAACATAAAAAGGTCTGCGTTTTATTTAGCCTGGGGCTGAATCAAGTCAGTTATTAGGAATTCATTAACAACTCTACGAACTGCTTATACATGGAATAAGAAATTAATTATATAAATGTTCATGCAGACCACATATCTGGCCTGTTTTGGATTGCTGCAGGAAAAAGGCATTGAATCTGCCTGCTGTCCATTCACCACATACACTCCTGGGCCCGTATTCACAAAGCATTTTCTCTTACCGCTAGAAGTTTTTAACGAAGAGGTTTTTTTTTCCCTAAAACCTATTCACAAAGTAGCTGAGAGCGACTTTTAGTTAGGGAAAGAGCCAACTCCTAAGCTAAAAGTAAGACCCAATTTCTATGACGTCAATCCTCCCGCAAGACCTTGGCTGAAGCCAGTTCTATGGTTAGTCGAAGAATGACAGGTTGGATCCTATAAGCAGGCAGGTGCGAAAAGACTATAGCAAAAAGAAAAGAAAAAGAGATTAAGAAATACAAACGCAAAAACAAAGGCAAATGACAAAGAAAATAATACAAATAAAATGGCAGAATATTTATTTTCACAATATTTAAAAATAACATGACATTGTGTTGCCTATAAACCCATTTGCAGTAATAAAAACAATGTTCAAAAGTCAATTACAGAAAAAGAAACACTCACCTGTCTAGGTTATTTAGATAAATGTGATTGACAACCTGTAAATCGGAATGTCTGGCAACTCAGGAATTAATGAACTAAATAGAATTTAACTAGGCTTAGCCAAAATTCATCACCTTGGACTCATCATAGATAGAAGAAGAAGAAAACCCAAGCGGTCACAGGATCAGTTACTGCTCCTTGCCCAGTTGGTGTTAGAGCGTAAACATATTATCAAAGCAATGTTTGGCACTGGTGTAATGTCAAAAAGCGAAAAGCACCAAGAATGGGAAGCCATTGCTTTAGAAATAAACACACCATTCCCGCAAATGAATGCGTGAGTGTGAGTTGTGGTGGCATGTGCTGCAGTCTCAGTCAAGAGCTGAGAATGCAGCCTTCAAGAACGCAGCTACTGCAACAGGTCGGGGAAAGAACATTGCTTGCTTTAAGTCATACTGGCTATCATGCGCTATTGGCACACAATCTATAAGTGCTTCTCGTAAATGTTTATGCATTCGTTAATGTGGATGCGCGGCACCAAAACCCCTGTCACCTGCTGCCTTAGTGGTGCATAATATCATGGGGTCAGATACAAGCATCATAGGGCAGGAGGAATGCATTGACCCTACAATGCAGTTTGTTTTTGAGATGGATGGGTATGTTTCTGTAATGACTGCAGTCGTAACAAAAGTGTATTTAATTGTGATCTTTAATGAACCTCCTCCACACATAAGCACAAAAAAATAATAAATATTACTTAAAATTAATGATGTTTCAGTAATATATCTATATGCGTGTATCTTAAAGGTCACATCAAGATCCTTCTCCTGCTCCCCCTCTTCCTGCTACTCCTCCACATCCTCCACCAGCTGTTCCTCTTCCTTCCCCACCTCCTCTCCCTCTGCCTGTTGGCACTGGTGGTGCCACTGGCTCATCCTCCTCCCTAAGGAGACTGGAGATGGTGGCCTTAAAAAAACAAAAAGCAAGTTCTATAGGAAAAAGAGACTTCTCGAGTTAAAGCATTACACACTCAAAATCAAGAAATTGAATGAAAAATAAACTCATGTAAAACACTTTGTCCTGACTGATTTGTCTTCACTTGTGACCGTTTACCTGAAGTGTACACTCACAAACTGTTCTTTGTTTGCCAGTCCACTTTATTCAGTTTCACGCACTTCGCCTCGATCTTCACGCATCATTGTCATCACTGCCGGCAGCAAGCTCACCATTTTCCTCCAGCTGCGGAATGTTCCATTGTTGACACGCATTGTGCAGAAGTGCACGTACAGTCGTCACTCAACTTTTCCTCTCTGGGCGAAGTTGAATTTGCCCATGCAGGACAGGGAAGTGACGTTTCATTTGCCCAAAACCCTTCTCCACAGCACTGCACATCTTCTTTGTGTGCTTTGAAACATACATAATATTGCAACAAATACTGGAAACGTTGCAAATTTAAGATAGAACAAAACTGTCTTTTCTAACCAAGCATCTGTGTAACCCATAAATATAATTAATTAATAATTAACGAGGAAAACATTGGACTATTCTAAAGTGGCCTTCTATGAGCCCTGACCTCAATCCTATTTAGCATCTTTGGAAAGAGCTGAAACATGCCGTCTGGAAAAGGCACCCTTCGAACCTGAGACGACTGGAGCAGTTTGCTCATGAGGAGTGGGCCAAAATACCTGCTGAGAAGTGCAGAAGTCTCATTGACAGTTACAGGA
>JAABNX020009524.1:0-24323 GCA_015163995.2 Mormyrus lacerda | reverse complement strand
TGCCATTCTATTTGTGCGTGTGTGTGTGTGTGTATCTGTGTGTGTGTGTGTGTATATCTGTGTGTGTGTGTGTGTGTGTGTATCTGTGTGTGTGTGTGTATGTGTATCTGTGTGTGTGTGTATGTGTGTGTGTGTATCTGTGTGTATGTGTGTGTGTGTGTGTGTGGGTATGTGTGTGTGTGTATCTGTGTGTGTGTGTGTGTGTGTGTGTATGTGTGTGTGTGGCTTATGTATGCATCACATTCTGGGGACCAAATGTGATAAAAACCTGTTATTTTGACCTTGTGGAGACAATTTTTTCATCCCTGCAAAGGGAAACTAAATTTTAGAAAAATCTGTGGCTGAAAACAAAAAACTAAACATGCCAAAAGTCTTGTATTTTGTTTGGTTACTTATGGTTATGGGTAGGGCTGGGAAGGTTCCCTAATACCATGTTGGGATTAGGGTTCTTCCCATAGAAATGAATGGATGGTCCCCATAAAGATATGAATACAATACAATACAATCGTCTGTTGGCATGCAGACACGCATTTAAGAGCCAGTGCCCTGTCCTTGTTCGTTTTTATTCACTGGACTCGGACATGTCATGCCTTTCAGCGCTACAAGAGGTTTCCAGAGAATTTCAGTCCTTAACACAGATTTTTGGATGTATTTTTTTAAGGCACATGTCTGAGTAATACGCAGCCCGAAGTGCCCCTGCGGACAAGGTCAAACGTGGATATCTGTGAAGCAGGTGTGGAGGCAGGCCGGCTTCCTGTCACTGAAGTGTGTGTGCTTGACAGGCTGTTCAGTGTGCTCCTGGAGACGGTGACCCACAAACCCGGGGAGATGCCCCACATGGCGGGGAAGCCGGGGGGGCTAGACGTGAAAGCGCTGCGGGCCTTCAGGGTGCTCAGGCCCCTCAGGCTGGTGTCAGGCGTGCCCAGTGAGTGCCCCCGCCCCCTGTGATCACTGCACCACACACGAGGCCGTATCACCAAACTGAAAACACGCAGTGCCTTCATTTGGTTCCTGAGTCTGTCACATGCATGAATGTACTGGTACACCAGCAGTGCAGTGAAATTGCTTCTACTCCAGTGCAACAAACAAGCTAGAAGGATAACAGAATAAAAATAATGTAAGGAAATTAGGGCTGCTCAATTATGGCAAAAATCATAACGATAAATTTGGTCAATATTAAGATTACGCATTGACTGTGGAATTATCGTGCATTTATTGAATTTATTTTTAATAGTTTGGATTTCCTTGAACTCTAAATACAATTTTACTGAGAAACAATTTAAAATGAGTTGAAAAGGACTGTGTTGGGTTTATAACACAAGACAAAATGGGAGCATCACTACAAAATAAAATAGTCCAATAATTTTTTTTTTAATATACAGAAGTAAAGAATTAAAAAAAAGAAAGCAATCCTACTGTACGTGTTTTATATAGTGAAATTCTGTCAAAACTGTGCCTGTTTTTGGCCCCTGTTTCAGAATATGTAACTAACTGGATTTAGGGGATTATTGGTTATTTGATTTGAGCAACATACTTCTTAAATCAAGTAAAACTGTGCAGAAATATCATCCAAAATGTTCGTTCATGCCTAAATTGAGAAAGGCTGATCTGCATCATGGCCATTTGTTTACAGCTGTATGTAAAATTCAGTGCATTTGCACGCATGATGAGTTTATGATCCATGTGGATATTACACGTGAATGTACCGTAAGCTGGTTACACGTGAATGAAGCTGGGATGAGCCGCTGCTCGGAAACATGGCAGGTGTCATGCGGGTTTTTATGAATTCTAAGGGCATGTGCTTGCATGTGTATGCATCACTGTCTGTGTATACGGTGTCCCCATCCTCACAAAAGAGCTGCACCTCTGCAGGTCTCCAGATCGTGTTGAACTCCATCATGAAGGCCATGGTGCCTCTGCTGCACATTGCCCTGCTGGTCCTCTTCGTCATCATCATCTATGCTATCATCGGGCTGGAGCTCTTCATCGGCAGGATGCACAGGACCTGTTACTACATTGGCACAGGTGCTGAAGTCCAGCGGCACGCTCCACCACTATTTGATGGCCAGGGTGGTCAGGCTGAGTCCCCGATGTTCACCAGGGTTTCTTACTCATGCACCATTATATGTTTTCAACAATAAAGTAAAATATTTTTTGTCGGAATT
Organism: Mormyrus lacerda; assembly: GCA_015163995.2. Lineage (NCBI taxonomy): Eukaryota > Metazoa > Chordata > Actinopteri > Osteoglossiformes > Mormyridae > Mormyrus > Mormyrus lacerda. Next base: position 22,158 of record JAABNX020009524.1, on the reverse strand, counting down.
CCTTTCGCATTAGTAAAGCACAAGACTTTTTCTTTTATATTCCTTCCAGATTCTGTATTTTCTGGATTTGATGCAGTAATTTTTATTTTGCTTCAAAATACATATGAAGAAGGGGGAATATATGGAAATGTATTTTCAAATGATGGATAGTGTATGTACTCTCTTTTAAATTCTAGTTGAATTTTAGTAGTGAAACATGAAAAAGGCTGAGTGAGAGAAGTGTTTATGTTGCATGTAATGTGAATGGTGGTAAGGCTTGTAATTACCACAGAAGGCTTTATGTTTATGAGCCACGTTGATCTTGTATCAGTCGTAATGCTGATGTGCCCAGATGATTCCTTGAACACTCTTCCCACACTCTGTCCCTCAGACATCTTCGTGGGAGAAGATCCGGTGCCCTGTGCCTTTGCTGGCCACGGTCGGCAGTGTGTGGTGAACAGCTCAGAGTGTAGGGGCAAGTGGGAAGGCCCCAACGGGGGCATCACCAACTTTGATAACTTCTTCTTTGCCATGTTAACCGTCTTCCAGTGCATCACCATGGAGGGCTGGACCGACGTGCTTTACTGGGTAATGTCACAGCCTGTGCGGTCGAGAATGTGAAACGTGCTGGTTTCTCTGCTTGGACTTCACCCCTCGCCCACCGCCATGGTTTCTGTCTCCCTGCAGATGAATGACGCCATCGGGTTCGAGTTACCCTGGGTGTACTTCGTCAGCCTGGTCATCTTCGGCTCCTTCTTTGTCCTTAACCTCGTCCTGGGCGTGCTCAGTGGGTCCGTAACATGACAGTGGATACCCCTAGTGTGTGCTCGTCTCAGTGTATTTGTGACCCCAATGTCCTGTCCACGATACGCACAGAGAATTCTCCAAGGAGAGGGAGAAGGCAAAGGCACGCGGAGACTTCCAGAAGCTGCGGGAGAGGCAGCAGATGGAGGAGGATCTTTGCGGCTACATGGACTGGATCACGCAGGCAGAGGACATCGACGAGGAGGATGAGGATGGAAACAGGCGTGAGTTGCATAGAAAGAAGGGCGCCCTAGTGCCTTTGCTTCTGTGGATTCTGTGGACCATCTGTTTTCACCTTGTTGTAACTGTTTTGTCACTGTAATAACACAGCTCTCCCCCCAGGTGTCACTCTGGGCGACTTGTCTGACAAGAAGAGAGGAAAATTTGGTTGGTTCAGTCATTCCAGTGAAACACATGGTATGTCATGACTGTGCAGAGGCACCATAAAGGACGATTCCAAGGGGGCCCTAAAAAATTCTGGATGTAATGTATCTTTTTATTGTTATGTATTTGTGACTTTTTTTGTTGTATTTCTGTTTGTTTATATGGTTGTTAATGTTCTCTTTGTGTTCAGACTAGTGGTTCCCGAAAATATTTCATCTATATATCATCAAATGTTTTCCTAAATTCAACTTGCCCCATTCAGTGACTGCAAGCATCTGTACTTTTATCTCTTTGCCTTTTGAGCTCAATAGATTCCAATGTTTGTGCCTTCAAATGCATCTTGCATGTCTAGGTGAATTTAGGTTTGTCAGGTGACAGTCAGGGCATGTTCACACATCTCTAATGTAATTCCTCTCTTTTGAGGTGATGCTTGATCTGCCTGAGTACAGCAGTAGCTGCTCTGTGACTGTTTCCCTTTTTTGTCTTTGTACGTCTCCCTCAGCGAGTCTCCCTGCCAGTGAGACAGCATCTGAGACCACAGAAAATATAGAGGAGGAGCACACCGACTGCTGCGCAGCCTGCTGGTAATACTGCACTCTCACTATACTCTCACTCTTTCACTACACATCATCTGACCTGTCTCACTCTCTCACTGCACATCACCTGACCTCTGTTCCATTCTGTCATTGCATGTCACCTGACCTCTGTCTCACTCTCACATTACCTGGCCCCTGTCTCACTCTCTCATTGCACATCACCTAACCTTTGTCTCACTCTCACACACACATTACCTGTCCCCTGTCCCACTAACTCACTGAACATCACCTGATCTCTGTCTCACACTCTCACTGCAGTTAAATACGGATAGTAATAAACTGATCAACTGAGCAAGTTAAAACAGCTATATGTACTTTTAAAACACGTCTTAAAACCCATTTTTATTCTTTGGCGTTTGGCCTCAGTGAGACTTAAGTTTTTTTTATCCCTTGTAATTAAATTAGCTGGTAATTATCTTATTTGCTTTTTGTGAAAGTTGACGATTTAGTTTCAATGTACAGCACTTTGTGTCAGCTGTTGTTGTTTTAAAGTGCTTTATGAATAAAGATGATGATGATGATGATATTATGTTATTAGTCCTGTATAACTTTGGAAAAATTTATTTGGAATAAAAAATGTTTTGGTTTTATAAGTTTTCTTTGTTGTCTGTGCACATTTCAGCACCAAGATAATGAAAAGTCGTCTCTGGTGAGTACATAAAGCACACATTTCTTAAAACCACGTGTGTTTTTGCTCATTGGTTTGTTAAAACAGGATCTGGTTCCTTTTGATCTGGTGGTGTCAGTAAACAGCCAGTGGAATATTCTGGATCCTCAGACTTTTGCTGCGGTCACTGTTGTCAGATGAGTCTTGTTTATATTAAATATTTTGCTACAGATAATGGGAAAATAGGAACCTTTATTTGTAAATGTTATTGTTATTTTAAAAGTATATAGAACAGAAATAATAGAAGTAAATATCTGTGAGAGAAGTATATCATTTGTTTGAGGCTTTCCTCAAGTAGTTAAGTATCCATGCAGCTTCCCTTAGTGATGGTTTTGGTTACTGTGTGAGTTGCTTGAGTCTTTCCCTGCCTTTCGTCTCAGTCGCACGCTGCGTCGCTGGAACCGCGTGTGCCGCAGGAACTGTCGTGTGGCTGTCAAGTCCGTCAGCTTCTACTGGCTAGTCCTGCTGCTCGTCTTCCTGAACACGGTCACCAGCGCCTCGGAGCACTACAACCAGCCCGATTGGCTCACGCAGGTCCAAGGTGCGTGGCCCCCTTTCGGGCCGCCACTACCCCGTCTCACATCTCAGCTCACCTTCTGCCTGTCTCTGCAGACATCGCCAACAAAGTGCTGCTTTCGCTCTTCACTATGGAAATGCTGCTGAAGATGTATAGCCTTGGGCTGCAGGGCTACTTCGTGGCTTTCTTCAACCGCTTTGACTGCTTTGTGGTGTGTGGGGGCATTGCGGAGACCATCCTGGTGGAGCTGGAAATCATGCCCCCCTTAGGGATCTCTGTGCTACGCTGTGTACGACTTCTGAGGATATTTAAGGTCACACGGTATGGAAAGCCCTCATCGCTGCCCCCACTGTGTCTGTTATTATGCAGCTCTTATCAAGGGTACTGCCGTCCCCAGAGGAAATGTTGACGATCATTGAGTGTCGCCATGTTACTTCACCAGTGAGCTGTACTTAAAGGTGTTTGTATCTTCCCCTGAGACACTGGAATGCCCTGTCAAACCTGGTGGCATCCCTCCTCAACTCCATGAAGTCCATCGCCTCCCTGCTGCTGCTGCTCTTCCTCTTCCTCATCATCTTCGCCTTGTTGGGTATGCAGCTCTTCGGTGGCAAGTTCAACTTCGATGAAGCACAGACTAAACGTAGCACCTTCGACACCTTTCCTCAGGCACTGCTCACCTGTTTTCAGGTAACAGCTTATCTTTTCACACTCAAGTCATTGCTATTGACGTTGACTGCTGTCTGTACAATGTCGTATACACTCATTGTACACTGATAACTCAATTCACTATGACCTCTCACGTGTGAACTAAATCTTGTAAAAATGGTGAGTGTCTAGGTCTGGGATACATTTTCGCTATGATCACAGGAGTACTGTGTGATGACACACAGGGCATCGAGCCTTGCGGTTGCATAGGGCTGTGTAGCTGAGGATGGGACTTCAGTCCAGTGTGTTAGGTATGTATAGGTGCTCGCTATATACCCAGCCATCCATATGATGCAACAATCTGACTAGCCTGCGGCAAAGTAGACCGATAGGCAACAGGCTCCATGCTTTCTATGTCAAACCATTTCTTCCGCTTTCAACATGTTGACAAGTACGGAATGTTAACTTTCTGTCTAATATATCCCAGACTTTGACACACTCTGTTTTTACTAGATGGTCAACATTATTTGTTTAACATAGGGAGGATCATAATGTTTTGGCTCATCAGTGTATATGCTGAAAAATGCTTGTGCTCTTACTGGAATGGTAATATCGGTAGCCTCTCTACCTATAGATTCTCACAGGAGAGGACTGGAATGTTGTGATGTATGATGGGATCACGGCTTATGGAGGCCCACACTTCCCTGGCATGATCGTCTGCCTCTACTTTGTCATCCTCTTCATCTGCGGTAACTGTATCCTTCAGCTGGAGGTGTTGCTGACCTGTGTAGGCTGCAGCTCTCTCTCCCTCCCTCCCCGGCTCCCGGTGTCCCTTGTCCATCATTCTTTCGGTTGTTAGGCTCTCCGATGGCTGTCCGTGTCCATTTCTTTCTCCTGTCTTCAGTTTCTTTTTCTGGAAGGATATTTTCCGATTTTCACCATTGGCAAGACATCCTACTTAATGTCTTCTTGGCCATTGCCGTGGACAACCTGGCGGGAGGTGACTGCGATGACAATAAAAAGGAGTAAGGAAATAGAGGGCATGCACAAGAAGTATGTGGTGTATGGGAAGGGTATACACACTAATTGTATGTGGTGTATGGGAAGGGTATACACACTAATTGTATGTGGTGTATGGGAAGGGTATACACACTAATTGTATATGGGAAGGGTATACACACTAATTGTATGTGGTGTATGGGAAGGGTATACACACTAATTGTATTTGGTGTATGGGAAGGGTATACACACTAATTGTCTTACACAATCTTGAGGGGAGTGCGGCAGAGGGAGAGGTTTGAAGTCACAGAGACTCACATAGTGCTCAGAGCCACAGAGGCTGACTTACAGTATAGCTGTAATATGCACATGGATGCAATGTAAGCACATCCAGAACCTCTGCCACTGTTTTCCAAAAAAGTAACTGGTGCTTTTTTTTGCAGAGAGAAGAAAGAGGGGGCAGAGAATGGAGAAGTGAAGGTATAGCTGTCGTGTCATTTTTCTGCAGTTCTGGCCGAACCATTTCCTGTCAGCTGTTGGTGTCTTCTTTACACGAGCACTCTCTGCCTCTTGTCCAGGTTGAGGTGGATGAGGAGGAGGAGGAGGAGGAGGAGGAACCTGAAGAGGGTGATGAGGGGGGTTAGTGAAAACATCCAATTACTGTGTGTGGCATTTCAAGTATTATTTAAAGGAAGCAAATTAAAATCCTAGTTTACTAATTGATCTTCTTTTGGTCCCTGTTAGAAGACAGGGGGGTGCAGATAAACGTGGCTGACTTTGCTCCCCCCAAAGAGAAAGTCCTCCCTATTCCTGAGGGAAGTGCTTTCTTCTGTCTCAGCAAAACCAACCCGTGAGTAATTGCTGTGTCTGCTGTTCTGTATGACAGTATGAATGCTCTACACCATTGTTTCCCAATCCGGTCCTCAGGGACCTACAGTTGATCCACGTTTTTGCTCCCACCCAGCTCCCTCCGAGCAAAAATGTGGACTGTCTGTGGCTCCAGGAGAACCGGACTGGGAAACATTGTTGCACACCTCTTCCATAAGCCTAAGAATTACACACTATGCTACTCTACATTTCTGCGCCAAAGCCATGATATTCTACATGTCTAACTTATCCTGCAGAAAGGCTACTGGTGAAATTACAGAACAATCATAAGTAAGGAATGACGCTTAACTGACTGTATTGCTGTCACGCCTTAAGGATCCGAGTTGCCTGTCACACCTTGATCCATCACCACATCTTCACCAACCTCATCCTGGTCTTCATCATCCTCAGCAGCATCTCTCTGGCTGCAGAAGACCCAATTAGGCCGCACTCCTTTAGGAACAATGTAAGTCACAAAGAGTCACTGATTTATCATGACCAATGAGAGCTGGAGATATGGTTGCAATTCCCAACTGCACAGCTAGAGGCAATTTTATGATGACTGTCCACAGGTCAAAGCTGGAGGCTGTTGCCATAGCAGGTTTAGCAGCTGAAACAAATAGTCTGAGGTAGTGAGCAATACTACTGGCAAAAAGAGATCCAAAAAAGCTTGAGGCCATTACAAATGTATTACCCATATCCAAAGTATTTCAGCAAGTACTTTAATAGCATCTCTTCAGTTTTCATTTATATGAGGTGTACAAATTCATGCCCGTTTCAGTTAATTAACTTGCACTTCTTCAAACTCAATCTTTGTGTAAAAATTTCCCACAGTGCATTGTTCCTGAAATCTTCTTAACAGGCAGTTCGGCTCAGCACACGTGACATGCCGTAGTTTCCCCTGAACGCCCAGCTCATCATTATTTGCTTATGTCAACTGGCATTTATTTTAGCAATAATCCTTTTTCATTAATTGAATCAGAGAACATTTTGCGCATCGCGATCCCTAGGCATGCCCTGACCACAATGATCTTACCTATGATTTATGAATAGGGTTATGAATAAACATTTTATTTTAATTTAATAAGTGACCGGGGGCGTTATTATGTAATTTTATTATGGGGAACTGTGAGTGGTTTTTGGAGGTATTTTTGTTTTTATGACCAATTAAAAATTATAAAATTGAAAATAACGAGAAATTCATTTTTATGCAGCTTATGTTAAGCCAGCAGTGTTTTAGGGAACCTTTTAAGCACTTTCCCTAACTAAGCACAAACTAGTCATGATCTCAATGGATGCTGCATGACCTTGAAGGAGTAGTCCTTAGTCTTTTAGTCTTCTGACCAAGACACACTGTATATAGCAAACTGTATTCCCCTTGAGCATAGTCTGGTCCTGGGACTATGTATAAAGCTTTATTACATTCTGCTGCTTGCGAATGTGGTTGACCAGAGTCCATAGTCCATGGCAACTATTTAGGTCAGCAGCTGCCCTGATTACACATTTGTCAGGGAGGACATACCAATTACTGGCAGCTGACGAATTATCGTCCTGTACCTTGCAATCATTGCTGGCTGTCTCAGATCGGGCAGGCCTGTCAGCGTAATTAACCCATTTTTCGCTCTGCAGGTCTTAGGCTATGCGGACTACGCCTTCACATCCATTTTCACAGTGGAAATCATACTGAAGGTATGATTACTGAAGAGTCCTTTGCATGATGAAAACTGGTTTGCTTTTGTGTCAAAAAGTGCTGTCAGTTCATGGCACAGTGATGGATTGGAGCTGTAAATAAAACCAAATGGTTTGACATCTGAGTTGAAACCACTGTCAAAAAGAATTTCTGCCCGTACTGTAGCTTAAGTATCAGAAGTCACGGATGTTTTGACTACAAACAGAAATCGGTCCTGGTGAATTAACGACAACTCTCTCTGTATGTTCTTACATACTTGTTACCATTTGAACTGTGAAGGCTGAGTTTTTGCCCTCTGCCTCCTTCCTAGATGACAGTACATGGCGCGTTCCTCCACCGGGGGTCTTTCTGCAGGAACTGGTTCAACCTCCTGGATCTTCTTGTTGTCAGTGTGTCACTGATGTCCTTCTTCCTGCAGTGAGTCCCTAAAACAAAGCTTTTCCGTCACAGCCTGACAGCCAGAAAACACTGCTTAAGCTGGAAAATTAAACTGCAGTTTTCATTATAGACAAGGCTTTTGATATCTGCTTATTAGTGTCATCTATGCTAAGTTTAATCAAATTTAAGTTAAGCTCTTTATATAAAGCTTTCTATTGCAATTCATCATGCCTTTGAAAAAGACATTGGGATTCAGGAATAGCTTTTTATAAGACTTTGCTTGACCTCTGGTGGACAAACAGATGCAGTGCATTTGAAACAATTTCTAGTTACTGATATTGGAATCACTATTGTGAATATGGTCGCACACCAAGTGTACATTGACAAAAGAAATTTCTGTAGGTATAATTCGGAGAATGCAGTGCAACTGTTTAAAGAGAAAAATTACTAATGTGATACACTGCTGATGTTTATGATCTGTCCTGTACTCATGATGCAGTGTGCAATGTTGCTATTTCATTCTGTTCTGTTGTAATCTGATGGTCTTCCTTCCCCGCAGCTCGAGCGCCATCTCCGTAGTGAAGATACTCAGGGTCCTCCGAGTGCTCAGGCCTCTGAGAGCCATCAACAGAGCAAAGGGGCTGAAGGTGTGTGCGTGTCCATGTGAATCTGTGTGTGCATGTAAATCCGTGTGCGTGTCCATGCGAGTCTGTGTGTGTGCATATAAATCTGTGTGCATGTCCATGTAAATCTCTGTGTGTGACTGTAAATCTGTGTGTTTGTGTGCATGTGAATCTGTGTGTGTGTGTGTGCATGCAAATCTGTGTGCTTGTGCATGTGAATCTGTGTGCGTGTGACTGTGTGTATGGTGAAGTGACTGAGAATTGGCCTGCAGATGTGTTGATATGTGTTTTGTTGTGTTTGTGCCCTTTATATAAAATTTACATTGTGGTGTTGTGTGATAAAGAATAAACGAGTGCTAAAAAAGTAATGATAATCCATACTGTACAAGGATGTGAATAAATATTCTAATTAATGAGCAAATAAATGCAATGGAGACTTACGTTAAGCGTACAGGTGTATCTATACAACCCCTCTACTCTGCGGAGCTCCCCTCCTCGCCGTCTCTAACAACGTCCATGCCGGTGTATTGACAGCATGTGGTGCAGTGTGTGTTTGTGGCCATCAGGACCATTGGGAACATTATGATTGTGACAACGCTGCTGCAGTTTATGTTTGCTTGCATCGGAGTGCAGCTTTTTAAGGTAATCCATCTGCCGCTGTTGTCACATGACTCCATGACCGATTTATGGTTTTTTAATCGCTGTCATCCTGTCTGTGAATGCTGCTATTGAATTAATGCATTGTGACATAATTTTTTTATGAATGAAAATGACTGTGCTGTTTTTGATTCAGTTGCTTTAAACTGTCTAGTTCTGGCCTGAGTGTACAGGTACGCTTACATACTGTGGTCAGTGTCTGTGCTACAAACTTGTCTTTTGTTTTTTTTTAGGGAAAATTCTATCGCTGCAATGATGAGGCAAAACATACTCCAGAGCAATGCAAGTGAGCGAACCATCTTCTGTTTCTGCTTCATTCACCTCTTTTCCATATTCCTCCCTCAGTGTCTGTGGAGCATCAACAGGCTCATGGAACAGAAAATAGTAAATGCTCATATTTTTTGGTACTGGGGCACAAAACCTCCCCCAAAAACACTAGATTATCCAGTTACCGATGTCGATGGTTTGGAGCGGTATGTTCAGACAAGTGGCGTGTGTGTGCTGTGTCCCTTAGGGGCACCTTTGTTGTGTACAAGGACGGCGATGTGACTCAGCCCATGGTGAAGGAGAGACTGTGGCACAACAGTGACTTCAACTTCGACAACGTCCTGATGGGCATGATGGCTCTCTTCACCGTCTCCACCTTCGAGGGCTGGCCTGCGTGAGTGTCATCTCTTCACATGCCTTTGAAGTTTGCTTTCTAATACACGAGAGAGGTTCTTGTTGTCTGTGTCACACTCAGCTGAAGTCATAAGCATCTTGTTTACTTTGTTCTTGCTGTTCTTGGGTCCCCAACTCTTTCAGCCTTCTGTACAAGGCTATCGATGCCAACGGCGAGAACAGTGGTCCCATCTACAATTATCGGGTGGAGATCTCTATTTTCTTCATCGTCTACATCATCATCATTGCTTTTTTCATGATGAACATCTTCGTCGGTTTCGTCATCATCACCTTTCGTGAGCAGGGAGAGCAGGAGTACAAGAACTGTGAGCTGGACAAGAACCAGGTGGGTCCAATGAATAGGTGAATAAATCTGTGAAAATGTTGCAAATTCAGTCATTTGAAAAGAAAAGCACATAATATTAATCTGATAATCACTGCTTGAAAATCAGTGAGTTTTCCACCTACTAAACTCACCGATTGGATGGTGAGCTGAGTAAGGTGCGTCTGAGCAGGGAAACCTGCCAATTGTGAGGCACACTGACCCCCCCGGACCGGAATTGGGGAACCCTGTACAAGACTTTGACTTATTAATTCAGGTTTCTTCTTGTCATTGTATTAATGCACATTGTTCCTTTGTGCGTCTCAGAGGCAGTGTGTGGAATATGCCCTGAAAGCCCAGCCTCTGAAACTGTACATACCAAAGAACCCCATACAGTACAAGTTTTGGTCTATCGTCAACTCAACTGCATTTGAGTACATCATGTTCGTCCTGATCTTGCTGAATACTGTGACTCTGGCAGTGCAGGTAACGGATGCTATGGTCTGACCCCCCCCCCCCCCAACCTGACATGATTATAAATGTTTCTGAGAACAAAACAGTAATACATTCTCCTTTCAAATTTCCCAGCACTATGAGCAGTCAAAAATATTCAGTTACACCATGGACATCCTCAACATGGTTTTCACGGGACTCTTCACTGTGGAGATGGTGCTTAAGATTTTGGCTCTTAGGTTCCGGGTGAGATTCTACTGTCGATCTTCTTCCATCCTCTCACGCTTACTCAGAAACACACTCTTACAGCCAAGCTTCTATGACAATAAAGATATGGACCAGTCTGCCAAGTAGTGGTACCTGCAGACACACTCTGAAGCTTACACTGTTCCTCTCGCTGTCATTCCTTGATGATCCTGTGAATGACATGACTCTTTTTCATGCAGCATTACTTCACCGACGCCTGGAACTCCTTTGATGCTCTCATCGTGGTGGGCAGTGTGGTGGATATTGTGGTGACGGAGTTTAGCGTAAGTTTGGAGATACGCATGGTGATTTCAGCACTTGCACGGAGAATATTCAGTACACTTCTGTGAACAGCATCATGACATCAAATCATTTTTGAAACAATCTATAGGTGTGGTGTTTGTAATGAATGCATTGTTAAAGGTGCTCCACTCTAAAAGCAGACATTTGTTTATTATTTAGATTTTTTGTTTAGACACTTTTGTCCAAAGCAGATTAGAAACAAACCTACAGGTATATACTATTCAGTAGATACAGTATGTGTATTAGAGATTTGCCTCTCCATCACTGAGGCTGGTGTGATACATCTCGATCTAATATAATAAAGATACATATGAAGCAACTACTAATGTGATACGATATGAATCATTCCTATTGCAAAGCAATGCAATTCGACACAATTTGATTCAACACAATGTGATTCAACAAAATATGAGGCAATGCAAAAGGATATCATGCTGTGCAATTCAATACAGTGCAGATACAAAACCATTTTAGAGAGGAGGGATCAATCAATATAAAATTATCGGTCAAAAACGATCGGTCACATTTCCAAGTAATTATTTAATTGGGGCAATCGCATTGCGAACCTTCATGCCGGTGTACTGATTCAAATCTGGAAATCTTACCATCCCTAATATGTATATGTAAAGACTGTTAAGGACTGTAGCTCATTAACACGGCTGCCTCACACCTCCAAGATAGGGGTTCAAATCCCGCCTCCTTCTGTGGAGTTTACATGCTCTTCCCATGTTCACATTACAGTGGAGAAGATGCTGCTCCTTGATCTATACATGCACACTTCATCCCACCATCATTATGTTCTGCATCACCTTCATCGTTTGAAACCCCTTTTCGCTCCTTAGCATGCAGGCCATGTGACAGGTAATTAGAGAACGCATCAGTACATTCTTAGGATGGAAAGGCATATGCCTTAAAGCTCTTCATTGTCACCCCACAGCCTGTCAATCTTTCAGAACAAAAGTTATATGTAATACTTAAAATTTAAATATAAATACTATATATATATATATATATATATATATATATATATATGTACGATGAGTATTGATCAGTATGTGCATTCCTTATGCGCAATCCCCTCTGTGTGTCTTTCCTGTCCCTGTTTGTTCCTCTCTGTCCCTGCAGAGCTCCGAGGACAGCTCTAGAGTCTCCATCACATTTTTCCGTCTGTTCAGAGTGATGCGACTGGTCAAACTGCTCAGTAAAGGGGAGGGCATCCGTACGCTGCTCTGGACGTTCGTCAAGTCACTTCAGGTCAGTGCTCATTGCAAGTTTGGGCTCCGCGAGATACGCCGCTTCGCTCAGGTGGTCTTGCTATTGGTGAATGTTGTTCCTCTCACACAGGCCTTGCCCTACGTCGCTCTCCTCATCGCTATGATCTTCTTCATCTACGCTGTCATCGGCATGCAGGTGGGTACCTGCCTGTTGGCTTTTACTGAAATAAATTGCATGACATTGTTTGCAGATTAGATCCTTTGAAAAAATCAGTCCCGTGTTTATCATCTTCTGTGAATAAATGTCAAGTGCTATAGTTTCATAGAAGAATATGAATGTGCATATTTTATTATCCTATTAAATAAAAAGTATCAGAAACTGAAAATAGACTACTTTTATTTGAATTGAATCAAATTTGTTCTTTTCTAAAGCAAAAGCTAAGCTAATCATATAAACAGTATGTTCTAAAGAAGAGTTTCTCAAGAAGTCAATGACTCTGTTAAAATGTAGCTTAAGTAAATCTTTTATAGATATACCAATGACCGTTTCCATGTTAGTTCACTTTCAAGAGACGTGGCATAAAACATCATTTTATAGTGTCAAATAGATAGTTTTTCATTTTTACCTGTGGTGTTTGAATACATTCAATCGTCCAAATTTGCCCAACCTTGGGGCGTTACTGGCTAACATTAACATACATTTGTTTTTTCCCATTCAAGACTTTCCCAATGTCTGTACTAGTTTGTCTCACATGTCCCTCTGAGAATGCTAAATGTCCCTAAATTGGCAAAGAAAATGAAAGAAAAATTTTATAGAAAATAGAGGAAAGTATTCCCATAGAGTCCCTGCAGTTAACTGGTTCTAATGAAAAAGTAATTGCTATTGATGTTCTAATATATTTCAATCTTGAAAGCACATTTCCACTTGTTACTATTGGAGACTGTCGCTGGTAGTCAGTGAGCTGAAGGCCAGGAATATATTGGTCTTAGTTTCTAACATGGGTCTGTAACATGACCTGTTTTTATTCTAAGGACGTGTTTTATGTTTATGAGATGAAACAATCACACAGGCCACAGGGTGAATTTATTCTCCTGTTTTCATATAGCAAGAGAGCCAAAGCATGTGTCCAGGTCAGACAATGTGAGGAACATGTGTTTTTACAGTCTGACCTCCATTACAGATAATAGTCATTGTAGAACTCTAATTCTTTAGTCTTTGCTAATTATACATAGCGTATACATGACGAATATGTAATTCAGGAATAGCCAATCATATCTGCAAAGGGTGTGTTCCAGTCTGGTCTGCAGGGACCCACAGAGGGTCCACGTTTTTGCTCCCTCCCAGCTCCCTGCCAGACAGTCCACGTACCAGTAGCTGAGAGGGAGCAAAAACGTGGACTGTCTGTTGGTCCTAGAGGACTGGATTGGAACACACTGGTATTCAGGCTTTTGGGATAACCTTTAGGTCAGCTGATCAAACCCTGGTGTGAGAACTCTTCTGCCAATCAGTCCTGCAATTATTAATCTAATTAGGGAGTTACAACGAAAACCTGCACACACAATGGCCCTTTCTGGATACGACTGGCCACCCCTGATTTAACTATTTTTTAAGTTTTTTATCAAGCTATATCTGCATACTGTTCAAATGCATGCACTTTTATTGCCTTCAGCCTAAAAAGTCACTGCTGTTTTTGATTGATCCCCCCCCCTCCTCCAGACCTTTGGAAAGATTGCCATGCAGGACCACACACACATCAACAGGAACAACAACTTCCAGACCTTTCCACAGGCTGTGCTATTGCTCTTCAGGTGTGCAGGGGCGGGGGAGCGTGCCACCACGGTATGGAGATTTATACAAATAACACGTGCACACAAGGCCAGAATAACAAGCACGGCCAAGACGGAGTCTGCCCCCTGGTGGCCAACAGGTGTGCCACAGGGGAGGCCTGGCAGGAGATCATGCTGGCCAGCCTGCCAGGAAAACGCTGCGACCCAGAGTCGGACTACGAGCCCGGAGAGGAGTTCAGCTGCGGCAGCAACTTTGCCATCATCTACTTCATCAGCTTCTTCATGCTCTGCGCCTTCCTGGTGAGTATGAGGCGTGCAGGGAGAGTGGGCGGGTTTTCGGGGCCACTTTTCATTCAGGCCTCTGAGCCCATGTGTATGCAAGTGCATCCCTAACTGGTGCGCCCTTCCCTTGTTTCTCCTGTTTCACTCTTTCTTAGATTATTAACCTGTTTGTCGCCGTTATCATGGACAACTTTGACTACTTGACACGTGATTGGTCTATCCTGGGTCCCCATCACCTAGATGAATTCAAAAGAATCTGGTCTGAATATGACCCTGAAGCTAAGTGAGAAACCTTTCTCTCTCTCTCTTTCTTTTTCTCTGCAGTATGGAGGTTGGCATAGTAGTAATGTGAGCTTCCTGAGCTGTGTTGTATTGCTTTGTTCAGGGGGCGCATTAAGCACTTGGACGTGGTGGCTCTGCTGCGGAGAATCCAGCCTCCCCTGGGTTTTGGAAAGCTTTGTCCACACCGTGTTGCCTGCAAGGTACATGCCGACTAATCACTAGCACAGAAACCGTATCGTAAACAGTACCCAAGAAGAGAGCAAAACCATCAATTTCACAGAAATAATAGTGCTTAACAATATGTACGAGGATTTTACAGTCTGTTAAATTAAAATATTAAAATGAAAAACTATGCTAGTATTAGGTTTGTGAAGTTTGTGAACCATTTTATAGCCTCTCACAATCCAGTATTTGATGGAAATGACAGATGCAGACTAAACACCCACCTTCTACCCACACAAGGAAGGGATACTGTTCCATTAAAGAGCACATATACATTAAGCGTTATTTAAAGATGCCAGTTTGCTCACTCCAGACTGCAGGGAGAACCCCCTGTGATACGAGGAGAACATGCAAATTCCATAAATATAGCAGGAGGATTTAATCCCCCAAATCTGAAGGTGTGAGACAGCAGTTCTAACCTCTAATCAGTGAGCCACTAACCCTCAGACCTTTTTTGGATTTGATATGGTCATATTTCAAATGTCAAACTCTCTTCATCTGTTTTTGTTAGGTTGCCGGGAGTGATTAGCGTTGCTATCATGCTGTGCGACCCACTTTTAATGCAGCAAATAGGTTGCGTGATTCCTCCGCAGTGTTTCAGTATGACTCATGAATTTACGATTCTCCTAATGATGCGTCAACTAGGCCCAATGCAGCCACAAACGCATCCCCACTCTACTGGGATAAGTTTATTTTGAGGAAAGGCCAGTTTTAGACAATCCTCCAGAAATGTATGAAATGGTGTTTTAAAAAAGGCAGGACAGGTTTCCACCTGTTGTTAATGCTAGTGCTGTCATAGAGATATGAGCATGGAATCAGCTGCTGATAAGAAGGGTGGTGGGTCCCTTGGCTTCTTCTGCACATCCTGCATGAGAATTACTGCTGTTCAAAATCAACCCAAAGTGAGTTTTGTAGCTTTATGCTGAAGTGGACGATTCAGCCACTGTCTCAGTTCATAACTCTTTGATTGGTTAATGTGGTACACAGTTACTTATATGCTTACATTAGTCTGATGTTTTTACCCAAAGTGACTGTAGAGGGATGTATTATGATTATACATGTGGTCCCTGAGACTCAAACTCACAACCCTTGCATTGTTGGCACCCGGCTCTACTTGTTGAGCTGCAGGCACAGTGCCTCATTCTGCCTCGTTGACTGACATAATGAACTGTGTCCCTCCATTAGGGTTTGATCATGGGATGATGAAAACTCAACTTCTCTGGTCTGGCACCCTTAAGGAGGCATAGGGCTGTGGCCCACCACCTCCACCAGGGCCAAAGGACCAGAACTACATTTGGGGTTCATATATACTGTGGCAAGGTTTTCTGCGGGTCAACGTTTATCTTTTTTTTCCTTACGTTCTATTGTCTGCCTCTTTTCCATCCCCTTCTCCCTGGCAGAGGTTGGTAGCCATGAATATGCCACTGAACAGCGACGGCACAGTGACCTTCAATGCCACGCTGTTTGCGCTGGTCAGAACTGCGCTGAAGATTAAAACAGAAGGTCAGCCATAGGGCTGTGCTTGTCCTCCACCGTGGGGCTCATCTCCAGCTCCATTCGCCAGATACAGCTGATACTGAATGCATGGACGCTTTCCCACAGCATGCTGACGTGCATGACAGCTTTGGCAAATTCAGCAATTCTATTAACAACTGTATAGTCTCCATAGCTGTCTAGTAATATTGCCTGTTCTTTTTGGCTGTTGTGCTAAAACCCACCCCAAACAGGAAACCCTGATCAGGAGAATGAGGAGCTGAGGTTAATCATCAAGAAGATATGGAAACGCATGAAACCCAAAATTCTAGATGAGGTCATTCCCCCTCCAGATGGTGAGACATGACACCTTTTTACATCTGACTGCTCCAGATCGGCATTCATGAAGAGAATTCACCTTTCTGTTTAGTAAAACCTTTCCATCCCTTTCACGCATGTCTTCCCCTCGATCCTCTCTGTGGATTAATCCCCCGTGAGTGCACTGACGTCCTGTCTCTCTTACAGAGGAGGAGGTAACAGTGGGTAAATTCTACGCCACTTTCCTAATCCAGGATTACTTCAGAAAGTTCCGTAAACGGAAAGAGAAAGGTGTGCTGGGAGACCCAAACACCCATAACTCCTCCGCCCTACAGGTATATACAGTAGCTTGTCTGTGTTTTTCTTCACTGGAATAGTCCAGCACATGCGTGCCTATACCTTTTACTGTAGGACCAATAAAAAAAAATTATATAAGTTTTGTAGGCACATGATACACATGACACACACACTCGTGTCTTGGCATAAGTTGTCTTACTTATTCTGAGGTAAACAATTAGACAGTCCTGCTTAACCAGGTTAGAATCATATATCTGTGTACACATACCGTATATATTTATAAGTGAGAACATTTTCTTTCTCTGCCTGTCCCATGACCATGCCTTGATTTGGTGTTGTGTTATTGTGTGGATTACTGAGGCGTTTTATTTTCATGGTGATGGCAGTTTGCTCTGTGCCCTAACGGGCTGTTTTGTGCACCACTGAGCGCAATGTGCCTCTCCGTATCTCATCGGGCCCCCGTGTTTCTGTCCGCTTATTAATCCACTGGAGTGCCTATGTCCACAGTGACGGTCTGGCTGCACGTGGGTGTACAGTACAGCATATATACTGTGTCCCCCCTCTTCTGCGTATATCTGTGTCAGGCAGGGCTGCGTACACTGCAGGACCTGGGGCCAGAGATGAGACTGGCCATGTCCTGTGATCTCGAGGAAGAGGAGGAAGAGGAAGGGCTTGGAGAAGACCAGGAGGAGGATGAAATTCATTACAAGGTCATTAGTGTAAAGACCGTATTATATGTCACCCAGACTGACGATATCCTTACTCCGCTCTCGTCGTAAATCTTGTAATGGCAATAAGACAGATTGCCTTCAGTCACACCAATGGCACTTTGCACTTAAATATCCATAGATCGAGTTTCCTATCTGAGATTGCTCTATTTTGCTTTAGTACGTTACAATAAATCGCATTCAAAAATAGGGGGAACACAATTATGTAATCAGAAACATGAGAGTTGAATGATAATAACATTTAACAAGCCTGTCTTGCTCCCTACAGAGCAGCGGCATGTTTTCTGGCCACACTGACCCCGCCTCTCAGAACAGACGTGGTTCTGTGGCCCCGCCCTCTCCCAGCTCCCCCACCCCGTTCTCAAGTGGACCACGGGCGGGGGGCCTCTCTAATGGCCCGGCCCATCACACCTCTATGGCAGCCTTGTCAAAAGAGCCCAATGGGGATGCAGTGGTGGAATCAGAAGAGCCCAGAGGGACGGAGAACGGCAAGGTCCCCTTGCACCACCGGCGCGCTTCCGCCAGGAACAGGACAGAGAGCCGGCTGCCCAAAGACGCACCCAACAGGCCAGTTTATGTCAGGGTCAGGGCGTCTAAGGCCTCACACAGAAGCAGGGGCAAGATCATGTAGCAGAATAACCTGCACAAAAACACGCCTACGTGACCATGACCGGAATGTAGCCTAGAACTGCCCATTTCACAAGCTAATGTGTTTGCTATAGTTTGCTGTACTTTTTGCTGAAGCCTTTCTCCTTGTGCTTTTGAACAGCAGAGTGCAGTACTACAATAAAAGCTTCAGGTAAGATTATCACCGCTGTTACATTATTCACTAGTACTACCATTTAAATTTGGGCCATTCCATTTAGGATAAATCTCCTCTAGTTGTTATATTTCTTTATTTTCCGTCCTTGGTTATGGCATCACTCTGTGACGTATATATATCCCTGCATCCCCTTGTTTCAGCATGTGACTGAACTCGCTTTTACTTTCTACTGATTAAAAATAAATGCTAAACGCCCTACTTCAGCTCCACTGTTCTATTTACTGCCATCCCGCACACCTCGCTGTTCTAGTGCTGCCTGCTCATTTCCTTTTTGTCCTCGTTACCTCAATCTCCATCCTCCTTTTTCCCAGGAGAGACTCGGAGGATGCTTGCGTCGCTCCTGGTCGGAGGCGCGGCGGCCTGGAGGAAGCCGGATGGGAGGAGTGCCCAGGGGAGCGGGGCTACCACGGCAGGGATGAGGAGGCAGGGAGCGCAGTCTTCCAGGACAGGTACGGGGATCATCAACGGAGGCCAGAACACGCCACAAGTAACTCGCTGTGATTGGACACTCAGAGCGATAAAATGACAACGTTTGGGCCCATTTTTAACAAGTATCCTTTGTAGGCTAATATTTGTAAACGTCTGTTAAAATGTTAATTCAATGAATGTCACATTATTGCCAGTTCCCATGACAACTGTATCACACAACTGTATGCAGAACCTTGCATGGGATCTGAGTTTCCAGCGGCCTACTACCGTTTCAGGCAGCTGTACCCTGACGCTCCATGCATGCACCCTGGGCACCGTGGGCATGAGTACAATGCACAGGTCCCCGGACAGAAGCTGCACGGCACTCGCTATGGCTACGGAGACTGCCAGCGGCCAGCTCGGCGACGCCTGCTTCCAGCCACGCCCACTGGTACCGGCCTGCCGTTGTCTGCTATTCATTCAGCCGGAGTCTGCCGCTCTCCCCGCATTCAGCATGACCCCCCCCCCCCCCGTCACTCAGGACGCAGGCCTGCTTTCAGCATCCAGTGCCTGCGACGCCAGGGCAGTGCCGACGACCTTCCCATCCCGGGCACCTACCACCAAAACTCGCCGCCCTACCAGGCGCAGGCACAGGTGCAGTCGCAGCGTTCGTCGAACTAAACCAAGCTCGGACCCCATTTCTCTGTCTGATGACCCCACCTCCTCCCCCCCCCTAGATGTACGGCAGCTACGAGTCCCGCCGCAGCAGCACACGTTCATCCGCCAGCTCCACGTCCTCGTGGGCCAACGCCAGCCCTCGGCGCAGCCGCCTGCTCTACGCCCCCCTGATCCTGGTGGAGGAGGACAGTGTGGGGGGTGGGCCCTTAGTGTGGGGCAATAAGAAGCGGGGCGAGGCCGGCCATCCTGACCCGGCCAGGCCCGGCTGGTACTGCGGCCCGGGGGCAAGCGGTGGGCCCCAGCCCTACCGGACCTACGCCACCTTGCGGGTGCCGGGCCAGCTCAGCCCGCACTGCAGCGACAAGAGAGGCAGTGCAGACAGTCTGGTGGAGGCGGTGAGAAGCGTCTTCATTTTAATTCTTCCCTGTATTAAACCTGCTGTGCCTTTACAGCTGCTATTAAAGAAGAAGAAGGTCAGATATCACAGGAAAAAGAAACATTCACAGTGCCGATCTCGGGTTTATTTCAAGTGCGAGGAATGCAGCTACATATCTGATGCATTTATAAATCACACTTTGTCAGCTGTGTGTTGAAAATCTAATATTACCCCCCCGCCTAGGTCCTGATCTCGGAAGGACTTGGTATTTATGCCAAGGATCCCAAATTCGTAGCCTTTGCCAAGAGGGAAATTGCTGACGCCTGTCAGATGACCATCGATGAGATGGAGAGCGCCGCCAGCGACCTCCTGAGCCGCGGGGGGGGCGACGGGGGTGCCGCAGGGGGGCTCCTGAGCCACCCAGATGCCGGAACCCTGTACAGCGATGACGAGCCCGTGAGGAACCGAGACGAGGAGGAGCTGGCCGATGAGATGACGTGTGTCACTTCATTCTGAGAGTCGGCCGGGCGGAGGAGCTGGCCCAGGAGGAGCAGCCGAGTGTCACATGCAGGCAGAGAGGGAAGAGGAACAGAAGGGTGGAAAGGATGGATGAGCATAGAGTGTATCAGATTAACCTGAAAGAGTGTAGCGTGAGCTACACTCACTATATAGCACATTTTTGTGAGGATTAATGTCCCAAAATGGATCTCTTATCAATGCTCCACTGCACCTCACATTAGTACATGAGTACATTGTCTTATCTTTTCATCAATGTTGAATCGGTCATTGCAGGGGCTCTGGGACTGTCGGGTAACAAACCCAGCAGAGCACAGACAGACACCTCGTGACTCCTGAGGGTCCGTAACGCATTCTTGCTCCCCTGCCCCATTCCATTACTCAGTGCATTGTATTAAGTTATCCCAGTGTTTTTCTGTAGTGGACTTTACCTTTCTTTTTGGTATTCCCACATACAGTACTGTAGCAAACTACGGCATGTTAAAATGCCATCAAGAACCCTATAGACATGGATGGCACAAATGGCAGTTCCACAAATCAGCAGTGCTTGGTTCATTTGTGGCGTTTACATGACTTTTTGTCTATAAGAAGCATATGCGTGCTCTTTTACGGAAACTGAAGAATTGATGTACCAGAAAACTAATGGAAAGTCTTTTACCTGGAACGTGTTAAAAACACTCATATGCATACCTTCAGCTACAGTTTTCTCATGTGGAGAAAATGTTGTCAAAGGAAAACCTCCCTTTAGACTTTTTCTTTTCTGAAAACTTCATAAACACCCTACATAAAAAAGAAAGGAAATGTGACAGTGTGACATGGTAGTTAGAACTGAAGAATTAATTTACTTTAAAGGAGTGATGTTAATGAATTGTTGTTCGTTTGGAGAATTGTAGCTGCATAAGTGAAATTGGTAAACTGCTCTGTAAAGTACCTTCTGTAAGATGTTTTTGATGTACTTGTGAGATACCATTATATTTGTAAATAAGAAACGAGAACAAAGGGTTTCCACCAATTCATGTTGTTGTGAGTTTGTATACCATCGGCCTTGTTTACATGCTGTGTCTGTCCTAATGTTTTGCCTGCCGCTGCACGATCGAACTGCATAGAAAGAGTGAGGTTAGGTCACACACACCATATTCGGCTCACTTATCTGCTTTTCCCAGGCGTCTGTAAGTCACTTATGGGCGAGTGGCTTTTGGAAACATGCAGGGTCCTCTGAAGCTGGCTCCCCTGTGTGCCATTCCAGCTTTTCCTACTTTCTTCATATGCTGCCTTGAATGAATTTAACTGAAAATTCTAATCTTCACTGTTGACTGACAACATCATTCATGAACAACATGCTTCTCAAACAAAGTTCCCCATGTTGTATTGTAATTTTTAAGTGTTCCATTAATATACCTGAAGGGGTAATTAAAATAAATGACATTCGATTTTTTTAGCCTTTGTTAATTTGGTTGGAAGCTAACAATTAAAATTGAGTCAGTATGTTTGTTTTGGAGGATGGAAGCTCTCTCCTAACCCTTTTACTTTATAAACAGTTCTTGTTCTTCATCCATACAGTTTCAGTTGTTTAATCGTCTTAAATGGCAACAGTTACAGTAGAATGCAGTGTAGTGGTAGCTTACATCAAATTTCATCCTGGCTAACCAATTACATATCTGATTCCTATGACAGAACACTGAATTCAACAATCAAGCGCTTCTCGAACAACGACGGAAGTTCGCATTAACGATGCATCGTACTATAGTAGCTCAAACTAACCAACATCTGAACAACGACTGTTTCTCGAAACCGTCGTACCACAGTAGTTCGAACCACGTTAGTTAGGTAGGACTTCCGTAGTTCGAACTACAGTGGTTCCAGCGCTGATTGGTCAGACTCACGGATAACCTACCGTAGTTTAAACCACAATGGTTCTACCGCTGATTGGTCACTCACGGCAAGTCGTGCGCAACAACTAACA
>JAABNX020009376.1:0-24369 GCA_015163995.2 Mormyrus lacerda | reverse complement strand
TGCTGAGCTGCTAGTTCAGTATCTGCTACACCACCCACCTTGGTGTCATCTGCAAATTTCACTAGTTTACTGTATATGAGGTAAGGAAAATGTGCTGATTAATGTACAGTGCGTTGCCGCATCCCCCACACAACAAACCACCTCAGGGATAAGAACCTGAGTACAGCCATGTGACGGGTGATACCTCAGCACCACACTAGTCCAAATGGAGCATTGCAGGATGAAGCAATTGCAGGTTACGGGCATTGTTCAAGGGCCCAACAAAGTAGAATCACTCTGGGCATTGATGGGAACCTTCCAGTTCCTGGCACAGATCCCTTGCCACAGAGCCACCAAGCAGTGACAATCAGGTTGAGTAAATAACCAGCCATTATACTAGAGTTATGCTAGAGTTAACACTCTGCTTCATGAACATGGACACACTGCTACAACACGATTGAGAGAAATGTTAGAAATACACTATATGGACAGTACCTGATTTATAACCGTTGAGAAACTGGGCCTATAACAGGCGTATGCCTCTTTCTATGCAAACGTTGCGATCTATAGAAACAAACTTGACGACAGAATGTGCGCATATGTACGCCAACTCTGACCCATGCGTGCAAACATTTTGGAGAAAAATATACGACCGCGGATGAAGAGGGTGAGCAAAAACATGAGTAGCATCAGTACTTGAATAATAATCCCTTGTGCTAGTGAGTCATACATTTAATTTCACTCATTCAGTCACGTATTTATAATAGTGAATAAATATATAAGTAAAATATATAATCCGACTCAAATCTTAACTTAATCTACACTTTTAATCTATGCACCACAGCTGTTGAAATGTAAATGGATAAGTTTTGGTCACGATTATCACAATCATTTGGACACGGTGTGGAACAATAAGTCTTATTGCTGAAAACACATAAATACCGTGATCACATTCATGTGCAATATAACATGATGGAGGCACTGGCATTGTTAGAAGATTATGCCAATGGCAGAATTAGAAGGGAACAGGTGTTTAGGGACCATGAAGACTTTTTGGCTCACAAGCCGATTTAGATTACCTAGATGTGTGCTTTTGGAGCTATGTGTTGAACTGGGTCTAATGTTAGAGAGACCAACCTGATGGAACTGGGAAATCCTGGTACAAATACAGGTACTGACGACTCTGGGCTTCCTTGCAACTGGCTGTTACCAGCGGGAATTAGCCAACAGATATATGTTATATTATTTTCTAAAAAATAAAATTGTGAATTTGTTTTAAAGCTTGTTTAGGAAATACAATCATAATCTAATTGTGTTTAATTGTATTCTAGGTCTGGGATATCACCACCATCACTAAGCTCAATAATACCTGTCATTTTGGATGGGATTATGAAAATGACTAGTAGATACATTAAATTCTCTTACACTATGAGAGAGCAGGCCAACATCAAAAGGCAATTTGCAGCAATGTAATTTGCCAAATGTAATCGACGTGCTTGACTGCACTCACATTGCAATAAGGGCTCCATATGAAAATTAAATAATTTACGTGCATAGAAAACATGCATTCTATAAATGTGCAAGTTATTTGTGACAAACATGGTAGCACCATGGCCTGGTTCAACACATGACTTGTTTGTCCTGGAACACAGCAGTATAGGGAGCAGACACACTCTTTCGATGTGCTGCAATTTTTTTTTCATATAATCACTTTCATATATGACCATTTTTTTTTATTTTAGGCACCCTCCTGTTTGCAGCACTCACTTCATTCACAGTATTCGTTACCTGTTGCCACTCATTGCCTTTCTTTTTGTTTGTCACTCTACTACTGTGACCACCAAACAAACTTCACCAACAAGCACATCTATTTGGGAGGCCAGGCACTGATGTGGGACATGACGATTTGGCTTGCATCTGTTCTAGTTCATTCCAAAGGTGTTGAGGTAAGGGGTTAAGGTAAGGACTCTGTGTAGGCCAATTTACTTCTTCCACACCAAACTCACTGAACTACATCTTTATGGACCTTGCTTTGTAAAAGTCGCCAACTCAATAACTGCAAACTTCCAGTCTTCTTCTGTAATTAACCCCAGCACAAAAAAACTCTGCACCAGGTGCTTCATGGAATGGGTTTCCATGGTTGAGCAACTGAATGACCTTCTGTGGCATAACGAATCACGCTTCTCTATCTGGCAGTCTGATTTTCAAGTCTGGGTTTGGCGATTGCCAGGAGAACGTTACCTGCCTGACTCAATTGTGCCAACTGTAAAGTTTGGTAGAGGAAGAATAATAGTATAGTGTAGTGATGTTTTTTACTGGTTGGGCTAGGTCCCTTAGTTCCAGTGAAGAGAATTCTTAATGCTTCAGCATTTTTGACAGTTTTCAAACACTACACTACAGTGTGCAAACACTGTCTGTGAGCATAGAAGTATGAGTCACACCTGTTCCATCTTTCTTGTGAGAATACAAACACACAGCTGGTGACCATTAACAACGATTCACGATGCACATGATGGGTGGATTGACACAAGGTATTGTCCCTTTTCTGATAACCTGTGTTTTCTGTCTAGCTCCTTACTGCACTGCTTGCTCTACCCGATCTGCCCTTGAACCCAGAGCCACTCCCCTCCTGCCTGTCCTCTCCCAGAAGTTCTCCAGTGTACCTTCCTCTTGTGCATGGTCTCTGTCTCCAGAATGACCATCAGCTGTCAACCCCTCGGGTTCCGTGTACCCCAATCTCGATTCAGCCTCAGGAGTCAGGTATCCTGTCCTCAAGCCTCCCTGTATAATGACAACACTACTGACTGTCCTATCTCTGCTTCCCTGGCCTTAAACCCTTGGATATAAAAAGAAATAGCAATATCGCTACAGAAAGGTTTTGATGATGCCCCCACTGTTGACTACTGCCTGTCCAAAGGCATGCATATGTACACTAAGGCTTAAACAAGGCTGTGACTGTAAGACCTAGATTCTACCTGAGGGATGGTGTAAAGAGTAGTGTGGTAAAAATGCAAACTGATACAGTTATATGAATGTTTATTAAGAAAATAAATAATAAATGAAAATATTTCACAATAAAAGTCCATCCCTGGCACCTCCATAAAGAGCTGGTTCCCTGCCTGCAGAAGCAGAACGATGAGGGGAAAGAGTCATTCCAAGGCCCCAGGTGGGCAGCATGCTGTAATCTGACCCACCGTCTCATGTTCACATGACTGCATCATGGATAGAGATGGATGCCTCCCAGTGGACCAGCTGGCTGACCAAACAGCGGTACATATTGTTTCAGGTGTGAGGCCCACTGAGTCTAAAGCAAGTAGGGGTCCCCCTGCAGCAGCCTGGCCCCAGCAGTGCACCAGCTGGCTGCCCCAGGAGAGCAGCTAGGCACTGCCTTTGTCATGATTGTTCATTTTCTCAGTTCAGGTCCAAAGAGAACAGATATACATGCAATATCGCCAAAGAGACATAGCGGAAATGAAATGAGTGATATTAAAACAGCACTGACAACAAAAGCTACAGATTTATCTGGTGCTGCCAGCGGAAGAGGTAGTGGGTTAATGTTAAGCTGTCTGTTATTCATACATAAATATAGCAGCACCTGTGCTCCTGCTAATAACACAGGTAACAGATATAGCATTTTGATAGGGATGTCCCCTCACTGCCCATTATTCACATTTTCTCTACTTTGCCCAAAAAAAGGCATACTGGAAAGCTCTAATCCCCAACTCAACAGCTTGGAATATACAGGGAATGTGACCCAGAGCCTGAATCCCTCCCCCTGGCAGATATGGTTGACATGCTTAGTGAGGTGCCCTAGTCACGTGCCCAGTGAGCAGAGAGCCTGCCATCTGGCAAATAATAAATTACAGTTATGGGAATGGGAGTTCAATGGGAAAGAAGGAGAGAGTGTGAAGAGGAATGTTTTATTTATTTACAATTATTTTACCAGGAAGTCCCATTGAAATTGGAAATCTCCAAGGAAGTAGCCAGACAAACTTGATGTAAATTAAAAATGCAACATATACAAAAAAAAAAAAATCCACATATTACCTCTCAGGAAAAACAACTACATTCTTTATGATGCCCTTAATTTGACTAATTTTAGGTTGTTCTGCAGATTATTCCAAGTTAATAAAATGAAAGTTAAAAAGGCACATGTAGAAGAAAAGCATTAGGCAACGGCTTAGGGTCCTCTGGACACTGGCAAAGCACTCCACTGGAGGCAGTGGATAAAGAACACACTGTCTCTGTTTGGCTGCAGTTTGAGAACATTGCCTTCATCACTCAAGGTCTGCATCCAGACAGGCTTTATTATATCAAGACTCTTTTATACACTGCTCAGCACTGGAGAACCCAAGAAACATTTCACTAGTTTCTTTAGAGGGCCCCCCTCCACCCCCATACACACACACACACATGCACAGATACACACATGCACAGACACACACATGCAGTTGTGTAATCATATCTTTTTGGGGACTGCTCATTCATTTCTAATGAAAAATGCTAATGCTAACTATGACAACCTTAACCCCTACCCAGCCCTAACCATAACCATAAGTAACCAAACAAAATACAAGAGTTTTTGTATTTTTAGTTTTTTCATTGCAGTCACAGATTTTTTAAAATAGAAATTGGTCCCCATGAAGTCAAAAAGAAAAAAAAACGGGTATTCATCACATTGTGAGGAAATTTGGTCCCCACAAGGTAAGGTATACCTGGACCACACACACAAGTATGCACACACACATTCATACTGTCAAACAATGAGAAAGTCAAACACACAAAGCAACTGTGAGAGCAAAAAAAAGGTTGTGAAATTCATTACTGCTCTGGATTCATTACCAAACACTAGATTCCACAGTACTGCATTCACTACCTAACACTGGGTGTTGCTTCACTGGATTCATCTCCACTGTATTCACTGTCAAACACTGGATTTTTCTGCACTGCATTCACTACCAAATACAGTACTGTATTTTCCTGTACTGTATTCATTGGGAAACAGTGGATTTTGCATTAGATTCATTATCAAATATTGGATTTGCTACAAAACACTGGATTTCCCTATATTGTATTGACTACTAAACACTAGATTTTGCTGCACTGTATTCACTGTCAAAAACTCAGTACATTTTCATGCACACTAAGAAAATCGAATTATTGTGTTAGTACTGTATGAATAAAACTGGACTGAAATCATACTAAATTGAATTTCACAAAGTCGGACCAAGACACCCAGATAATGCGACTGGGAGTCGATTTAATCTTGCATGTATACGTTAAATCGGACTTAAACTAGCCAAGGTGCTCTGAGCATGCTCCACAGTCCCCCCCCCCCTAAGCTTTGACCCAGAAGTAACAGAAAAACCCAGTACACAGAAGAAGCATGGAATATACCAGAAATCGCGTTGTTGGCACATTCCAGCCTTCGCATAGCACCATAGGCACAAGGAATAGCATGCATGTCATTTAAAAAAAAGGAAACATAAAGCACATATGAATTTTAATAATTATCCCTGTTCAAGATCATGAAGAATTTATGCTTAAAAATCAGTTTAAAGTTTACCTCCATTTTGCATGAGCGCTGCATGTGTTCTCCAAGACAGTCATAATTATTTTCATCCTTGCTGTTTGAATCACTCCTAGATGGTTTCATGAGAAATGTCCTTTTTTGTTTCATAAACACCCCAGTATTTATTACAACAAAGTCACTGTTACGTTCGGCTTGCAGGCGAGCGGGCAAGGAGGCGAGTAGAGCCGGAACATACAGGGAAGCAGGGTTTATTAGGCGAAGACAGGAACGAATGATCACTACAGAACACTAACCGTAACATCAAACAATGACCGACGCAGGACTCAGGAAGACGGAGACTGATATACACAGCAAACTGGGGATAAACAGGACACAGGTGAAAACAGTCGGGCAGGAACACAAGGTAATGAGGTGGGCGTGGCACACGGGAGGATCGGACGGAGCGGATCATGACAGTCACATTGCAATATTTGAAAAATTCCAATATCATGCTGTCATAGAATATTATACAAAATACTTTATTTCTTGTTATGCTATCCTGATCTTGTTGTATCTCTTCTTCTGACCAGATCGCAATTAAAGCTTGTGTCACTTCATTTGTCCACACACCCATTATTTGAAATATTGTTTTTTATGTCTGTCACATAATAGGTCAACCGGAAAAGCCCAATACTAACAAGCTGAAAAGAACCATATCGCCACCTATTGCAGCGGAGTCTGGCATATTTTGTTCAATAAATCGATTCCCCTCCTGTGCATGTATACTGAGACAAGGACAGTAGTCCGATTAAATAGCGTAGTCAAGGTAGAACCACAGCTCGACTTCATGTAAACGTACTGAGGCATCAGTTGGTGAAGAATGATTCGCTGATGTTGACTTTGTTAACAATGCTGTGATCTGGCTGCGAGACATGTATACTATAAGCCTATCCAGTAACCTCTTCAGAGAATTCTTTATGTACCACTGGTTTGACTTTGTGACGGACGAGTAACTCAAGGTGTCCCGAGGCACATTACCTGCGTTGTGAGGGAGTGTCAGTTATAGCACTATGGCCATGTGGCACGATTCCCTGAGTGTGATCTGGCTTGCTGGATCCTCATTGCTGAGGTTCCAAGGAGCTGGACCAAGCCAAGGAGACAACCACATAACACCTGGCTGCAGCAAATAGATGGCCATTTCTGGACAGTGGGACTGGACTGTGTTTCGGCCTGAGGGGGTCTTTGACTGGGATCCCGAGGTGTTTCGTCATGTGGTGGGTGAGGCAACATGCTGTACTAGTGCATGCTCCACGGTCTGACCTGGCCTGATCTGACCTGCATTCACTACTCAACACTGGATTTTGTTGTGCTGTATTCAGTATCAAACACTGGACTTTCCTGCACTGTATTCACTACCAAACAAAAGATTTTGCTGCTGCTCTGGATTCACTGTCAAACACCGGATTAAATGCTGTGCACTTTGCATTGAGAATGTGAATGTCTTACCCAGACATTACAGCGCCCTGTAACATTAGCCCTGAGAGGTGTTTGTAGTGCTGGATGCAATGGCATACTGCTGCTCTGCACACCCTCACTGGCCTCCTCAGCCCTCCATCACAGCCCCCGTAATCCCCAGCTCCCATAAAGGGGAGATGGGGGCATGCTGCCCTGCTGGAGGGGCAAACAAAAACAGCATTGAGCTGGACTGTACCGGCCAAAGAGGTTCCCATGGTGAAGGGCAAGGCGGACAACAGGCTGAGGTGCTCATGGGGTGCGGGAGGGGCCCCCATTCACAAAAGCATCCCCCTCAGACAAGGGCAGGCATCCCGTACTCTGAGGACATAGCTCACCAACAGGATGGGATCAGCTCCTTGGAGGGGGGGGAGGGGGGCGGGCTTATAAAGCATTTCAGAACTTCAGCTAAGCAGCCCATAAGCTGCCCCATAAGTGGACCACAGACAGGGGGAGGGGTAGGCCCAACTCACCCTGTCACCTTCATCCAGTTCAGACCTGTCAGCTTTGCACAGTGGGCTCAAGTTTCCATGGAGACCACAGGGCACCCAGCAACATCTAAGCCTGTGAGGATGGTGGGGGGAGGGGTGCGGAGAGCAGAGTGTCCCCCCTACTTCCACAAAGAGCACGCCTTGTGAATTAGCACAGCTCAGACCGCATATGCCGCACTCTGTTTACAGCACTTACACTGCCGATTACACTGCCATCAGAAAAAGCTCGCTATCACCCATGTACTTCTCAGTTTGTAGCACGACAATCAGGGCAAGTTAAATTCCTCTGTGGTCACAACAGAGATTTATACAGCCTGAGGCAGCACAAAGCCACCAGCAGACAAGGACCATCAAAACCGCAAAAAGATGGCCCCATTGCAGGTCTGCAGCAATGACCCAGGTCTCATGACTGCAGTGCAGACCGGCAATCAGGTGATGCAGGTGCCATATTTCTTTGCAGGTGGACACCAGGACTGACCAGTAATATTGGGTCTGTGGACCACACTGAGCTGAAGCTTGCTGAGCATCTATAATAAGACTGACGTCGTGATGCCTTCAGGGCCCCTCAACTGGTTATTTATGCAAATGTTTCCTTTCAGTAACTGTTCTCTCAAGGATAAAAGTGGGGGCAGGGGGTGTAAGACATTTTATTAGCAAGAAAAGAAAACACCAGGCAGGGGCATAGGAACTGCATACCCCCTATAAATTGACCTTTGTATTTAGATTATTAATTAGGTAACACTTTCTATAAATGCCATGTCTGTAAGAATCAATGTACACATTCATAACACCTTACATAATGTATTCCTATATATTCATGGCTATAAATATTTATAAAAAGGTGTAACACATATAGCCTATCTAGAAGATCTTTGTTCCTTCTATTCTCAGAGCCATGGGCCAGAGGAGGGCTGCACCAGGGGGGCTGGATTACTCATCTGCCGTGGGGTTGACCGGCAGCGGAGCCCAGCACGGCACGGATGGCTCCATGGTCCTAGCCTTACACCTGGCACATCCACACTGACTCACAGGGAAAAAGGCCATTCGGAGAGAGTGACTCAACTCATATGAGCCTCCAGGAGGCTCTGCCTGAGGATGAGGGAGTGTTCTTGGATTGCTGGCTAGAATTCCAGGTAGCAGGGGCTTGAGTGACAGATACAGTATGTGCCTTTAAAATCTCAAGCAGAGTGGCTTAGGGAAAGCAGAGGCAGGCAATGAAGCAGGATCTGAAGCAGGAGAAACCGTGAAGTGTTCTTCAGAAAACTTGTATGTGCCTGGCAGCTACATTTAGCCAAGAGGTTATGCTAACATATTCAAATCACAGATATCACCAGAAATGCCAAGCCCTGAGATTTATTCCAGGTCCGTAATACTGCATTTAATTTTTTATACAATTCAATTGAATTTATTTTATATAGCGCCTTTCACAACAGAATCACCCCAAAGTACTTTACTTGGGTGCCAGGGAATACATTCATTTATACAGAAAAGGGAAGACAAAGAGATGAAATAAAGAAAGCCAGATGACAATGGAGAAGAAGAACCAAAAATTCCCAAGCAGGGAGAAAGAAATCCTTTGGGGGTCCAAGGGCGGCTGGCTGCCCAACCCCCCTGGGCATGCTAACATAATAGTAAAAAGAAAGAGAGGGCTTGCTTGCTAAAAGCAAGGTGTAAACTGTGATTAAGGGCAAAGCCAAAGTCCACCAATAAGTTAGTTCTCCATGCCAGCCGGTGTAGGGTGGCAGATTGAAGGCTGTACTCACAATGTTACAGTTTGAAAGTTGCATCCTCAATGTCGCCCTTCCATGGAACTATTAAAGGAATGCTGATGAAATTTGTCGCAAGCACTGGTTTTACTGATAGTGATCTGGTTTTACTGATAGGGGCCTTAATCTTTAAATGTTAAAAGGTCAAGTTGGGGTAAAATGACTAATTGATCTGCTGGAGCCAACCCGGTGCTCGCTGCCATACCGTGGTCCAGTTAAGTGAGAGCTTATTACTGACTGAGGTTTTTATTAATGGGAATTGATGACACGCCAACATAATGTATAACAACAACAGAAACAAACTCATTGCAACTAATTTAAGTAAAAATCCTAACCAAGATTTTGGTTCAACCAACCAGTTGAGTGCTCTGTGAGTATTTATACTAAATTTATACTCTTTACACTGAACTGTTTGGTTGAAAAAAATCTTGGTCTGGATTTTTATTTTTTACTGAACCATCCACATCTGCTTGACTTTTGGGCAGATTACTGTCAAAAAGGCCCTGAACAAATGGCTCCTTCTAAAAAAATCAGTTAAAACTATTAAATACTCCCCCTAGTTCAATGATCACATGCACATTCTTAAATTGGAGAGCTGCAAACTTGAATGTAAACAGAAACCAGCCAAACTGTATGTGTTTCAGTCAGCCTGGTCTGACAGTCTTGGCACAATATAAATACTGTGTATAATGTTATTTTAGCCCACTGCTACTAGCTTATTCATAATAACCCATGATTCTTTTGGAGAATAATAGGCAGCCTAATTAATAATTTAAATGATTATTAATAATCTAAACGGTTGCCTTCAGTCTGTTCAGATAATTAGTAAGAGTGCTGTGTAGTGGGTGTGTCTGGTGAAATATGGGGTCCTGCCAAGATTAGTGTCAGGACCTGTTTTGCTCTCTCTCCACATGCTGCTACTGAGAATGATTATAACAAAGCATAACATTACCTTTCATTTCTAGTTTGATATATTCAGTCACAGGGTTTATGTCTATGAGGCGATCTGCCCACATATGAGAGGATGCCCCTTCGGCCTCAGGGTGGTAGACCTACTGTAAATAAAGCCCCAGGTGCTGCTGTCCATGAAGTCGGGTTATGCTCCTCGCTACTGTTTGCTGGTCACCTATAAGCATTTGTACTGATCCAGTGTGTTGCTCTCTCCATACGGCCAGTTGGCAGATGGTTGAATAGAGAGATGACCTACACACAGCCTGAAATAAGAGTACTCTATAAAAGCACACAGTGCTTTCAACGCTGTCTGCTGTGTCTTTAGGCCTGGGAAATGTTGGCTGACCGAGTGACTTTGGGCCCTGGAGGTTTATTCTCCTATCAAACCATGGAGACTCGCTCTCTCTCTTCTGATGCTATCTACTTATGTTATAATAAGCATTTAATATAAGCATATAATAAGCATCACAATGAGAAAGGAACTATACAGTATAAAACCATCACACATTGCTGAGTACAGGGTTTGAGTTTCTGCCATGGCTCCATGTGGATGGAGTTTGCATGTTCTCCCCATGTCGTTATGGGCTTTACTTCAACTTTCCCCCTACTATCCAAAAATCCGATAAGGTGATTGGAGTTCTCAAATTGTGTTAATGGTATGTGTGCGTATGGATGTGTATTTTATTATATTTGGAGACAATGTAATCAAAAGAGTGAAAAGTAATTTTTTTTTGGTTACTTATACTTAAGGTTAGGACTTGGTCATTATATTGGGATTAGAGTTTTCCTCATAGAAATGAATTGAAAGTCCCCACAAAGATATAAAACCTCTCTGATCTGGATTAACCAATTGTGCAATACATTTTTTTATCCTTTTGTGCAAAAAAGGTCATTAACGTTTGGTCATTGTGTAACAGAGTAATGGGTTCATATTTGCCAAAGAATGCTGGGTTTTTAACCTTTTTGTGGATAACAGATATGATGATCTCTCACCATGTATTAGGTGGGTCACCTGTAGAGAGAGTGTAATTAAAGGCTTTAGTTAATATTGGTACTAAATTGGTACTAAAAGCTATCAAGTGGCTGGCTCTGTTCATCATCTTTTAGTACCTCTGTTTGGAAAGTCTTAAAGTTGCTTCTGCTTAATATGTGAGGAGCTTATCCAGGGGCCTTCAAAGTTTCTCTTAATTTTAGCAGAATGTTATGCATTCCTGTAAAATGTTCTATTTCTTTTTGCTTTATCTTGTATTCTAGAATCATTATCCTTACGTGTGATGCAATCTGGATAATTTCCCCTGGGTCTAGTCTGACCACCCCATGGTACAAGGTCTACCTACACCCCTGATCCTGGTCTAAAGATGAATTACTAGTTTTGTATCAATTGAAATTGAATTAAATCTATTCAATAGAATGTGTCTACCATATATCCCTCTGGAGAGTAACCAGTAGCCTTTAAAGTAACAGCTTATTATTAGGGTTGCCTCGCTTTTGACAAAAGCATATACTTAATAAATGTATGTAACTGCAAATGTCTCAAACTGGTACGTGAGCTGCTAAAGGTTTACAATCAAGTGATATTAGAGTCTAATCTCAGATAGTCTTTGAGTTTATAACCCACAGCCTGCTGGTGTCTGCAAAGAAATGGTTGCTGGTAGGGCATCCTGAGGCACCCAGAAAGTACCTATGAAGAACCAGAAAGAACCTATGGATGATCAGGTGAACAGCAAAGTCACCTGAAGCTCTTTGTGGATTGTGGCAAGGGCAGTTGGGGTGTGTGGGGCTGGGGGTGTGTGAGGGTGGCAGGTGGGGGGGTCTTACTCTTTCCTTCTATT
Source organism: Mormyrus lacerda (assembly GCA_015163995.2). Lineage (NCBI taxonomy): Eukaryota > Metazoa > Chordata > Actinopteri > Osteoglossiformes > Mormyridae > Mormyrus > Mormyrus lacerda. The sequence continues at coordinate 12,326 of JAABNX020009376.1, read as the reverse complement.
GCGTCATCTCAGTTTTATTTTCCCAAACCACAAAGAAGGCAATGTGTGTTCAATGCAGGGACCCCAAATTCACATGCAAATCACGCCGGAAGCTTAGCAGCTCAGTCCAGGGGGAGGAGCTTTATCTACCAGCCTGCCCAGCTTCCAAAACAGGACTCAGGCTGCTGTCCTGCGACAGAGTGCTCAGTTGCGTCTAGGGATGGGCAGGCTCTATCTGCCGGTCTGCCCAGCTTAAGGAACAGGACTTGGCCCACAGTCCTGCGACAGGGCAGGCAGATCTGAATGTAGGCTGTGGGATGGCTCCATTTCAGGCCCAGGAACAGAAACCAATTAAGTCACGGAGGGTAAAAATAGCTCTTCGGCCTCAGATGGCCACAGGCGGGCCTGCACAGCAGACAGCTGAAGGGGACTTGGGGGATGGGGGGGGGGGGGGGGTTAGTGATGCTTTAGTGGTGTGGGAAGCTGCTCCTTAGGTACGCTGAGAGGGAGGGGCTAGTGGATTCCAGGACGTACAGCAGGACATTGCAAATAAACAGCTTCAAAAAACATGCGATGAGTGATGCAGCTTCAGCCCTGATGTGAAATATCATGTCAGTATGGCCAGCACAAACGTTTATATCCCATCCATAATGCTGATGAGGAGTGTAGGGGAGAACCTTGCTGGACGCAATAATTAAGCTACACTTAGTAACTAGATCCACCTATCCATCTTCCAACAGCTTATCCAGTAGATGGTCACCCCTGGAGGTGTGATAATCATCAGTGCTTCAGTGCTGTTAATGGCCTCCTGCATTTCATACGGTCTGACACATAAGACCGATTCCCAGCATGCAGCAAGACAGTCTGCATCCTCCAGATAAAATTTGCCACTTAATTAGGCTTTAGTGCTTACTTTCAGCAGGAGATCAGCTGGAGCAATGTCTTCCTCTGCGTGAGACCAGCACAAATACCCCCACCAAGGATGGTCAAGGCTTTCTCCATCATAAGCAACTAAGCACAGGCTAAGAAGTCCACAGCTACCTGCTACAAAGCTCCTGTGTTTAGGTTCAAAGGGACCAGTAGAACCAGTAATGGCAGAGTCAGTGAAAGAGCTCAGAGGCATCAGTTAGCTGAATAATTATTAACGTGCATGACACGAATGTACCATGTGGAGGTAGATGTCGGGGAGGGGAGGTAGCAATAAAATCTTCCCACAGGCACAGGAACACACAAACAAAGCCATGGCTGCATTCCTGCTTTCATTTCCAGAAACATTATGTTTCTGACCTTGTGAGAACACTGCAGTTTCCTCCCAGGGGGCCTAATTTAGCTGTGCCCATTTCACTTCATACACACACTCACATCTGAAAGCAGCCCCATCAGTCCACCAAGCTGTGTGTGTATCTCTTCCTAAATGACTTTCTCTCCTCCATTCCCATGACTGCTCCACAAATCCAAACAGTTAGAGTTTAATCTTTTATAGATAATATCAGCATCCCTCAATCCCCCAACTACCTAAATCTGTAAGGAATAGAGTACTGTCATTGAGGGGGAAGCCATTATTCAACAAAAGTCAATTCTCATAAAGCAACATGGGATTAAAAAGTAAACACCACCGTTGTGGTGCAGCCAGTTATACTTATAACACAAAACAAATCACACCTGAGGTATTGTGACATGGCTTGGGCAGACAGCTTGAAGAGGTTCTCTTCACTGTGCCTCATTAATCTCCCTTGAAGTAAATCACGTGTCAAGCAGTGGACCTGAAGATTGTATCAGCTACACAAATGGTATTGTTGCATGTGCTAGGAAGACCAATGGGAAGAGTTATCAAAGTCATGAAAATAATGGCAATGACATTAACCATGGTGAGGATGACAATGACAATGATGATTATAATGTTTATATATGATGCATCCTGAGCTACAAATTTGGAGCATAATCCTAGGGACAGGGACCCAACGAGGATCCAAGATGTTCTCCCTTCAGTTTAAGGACGACCCAAACCGATCGCTGTGGTATTCTGACATGCTGCTTCCCACTCCACTTCCAGCAATAGTGCCTCGTTAGCCAGCACGGCCACAGACTCACCCTGCAGTTGTCATCATGTTGTGTTAGTCACCCTGACAATTACAGACATCACATTTCCTATCCGGATAGTACAAGGAGCAACACGCACTCTGTAAAGATTTACACTGCGCCCATGCAGCTGGATGTTAGCTTCAGGGAAGTGGATCATCAACAGCAGGCCTGCAGCGGCAGCACACACTGTCATTCTCTGATTTCAGTTCAGTGTGACGTTTGACCCTTACAGTACACAACACCAGCTGACCCGCACATGCCATTCTCCTCGGGTTCCCCTCTATGTCAATGATTGCTTTCATTTGTTTTCAGTCATTTCCAGCAGCCCAGCATTATATATCTGATGTTGTTATTTTCTAAACATTTTGTTATTTTCTAAACAAAATGTTTTCTGTAGGAATTAAAGCATGTGTGTCCAGGATACACCAGCAGGACCAACCAGGTCTTATGCACTTGTGTCCCTGATAGGTAAATAATATACCTTTTTTATACATATATAATTATATAGCTTTTATACGACAGAATTGCTGGTGAGCGAGGAGAAAGTGGCCAGGGAGCACAAAGAGTACAATGCAGAGCATTGACAGCTGTAAGCTTCATCTAATATCCACGGCAGATAGAGCTTGCTGGACACATGCATAGCAATACTGCATCTCTCTCTGACATATTAGACCCCCCCCCCCCACCACCACCACCAACATGGCTGCTTCCTTGTGAATAATTCAGCGTCCTTCACTGGAAATGCTGAGTCACCTGCAGGAGTTCTTCCCCTCTGTCACACACACACGCACACACACACACACACACACACGCACACACAAACATTATTATCATCAGCCCTCTAACACACACGAAAATGCACCCCAAGGCAGGGACACTCACACCATAGCTACGTACACAAATGAACTCATGTGTGCATAACACTGGCAAGGTTGTCATTGTGAAGATTGTGAGATCTACCATCTTATACACATACATCACAGCATACAGTGCTTGAAGTGGGCCAGTACTCACCAATCTGCAGAGTACCGACACCTCTCAATACCTGGAGGTACTAAATGATACCATGCTATATATAAGGGAATAATACCATGATGCTTCTCTGAACTAAATCTACATTCAAAGTCCTTCTCACAGTGAAGCAAAACACTCCGTAATCAGAGAAAGTGGCAACACACAGAACAATGTGCACATGAAGATTCTGCCGCCTCTACACAGTGAGGTCACATTTAAATGCAAGGACAGCTAGATACAAGGTATTTCATTTCCTTCTAAGCTGAAGTAAGCGGCTCATCAGCAAGCATGACGGGAGGGTTTCTGGCTCATGCGGTGACAGATCTATCCAGTCACTCTGGAATCACACAGTAAAATCAGATCATATGAGCCCCTAGTTAATAACAGCGATACCAATGGGGCTGGGCATGGAGATGACTGACTGTCAGCTGCAGCATGGACAGAGATGTCATGCAAGAGGAGCAACAGATGCTCTACCCTCCTCACACACACCACATTAATCACTTGTCCTCCATCTATTGAATCTTGGTAGCAATAGCTAAGGCTTAGGTTGCTTTTGGACCTCTCCACTCCCTTAATCATCATTATCACGCGTTCACATGCAAAGATACTGGATACTTGGTGGGCTATCATACTGATGTCTTGTCTCTTAGCAATCCACAACCCATTTAGCAAACCAACTTGCCTCATTACACAAACAATTACAGGCATAATCAGTTATGCTAGACTGGAAACTGTATGAGTTTAATTACTAGATCATAATAAAGCCATTTTAATGAGCACATTTTGGGTTTCAGTGACTGAGACATGCAGTAACATTCCATCCTGTAAAGGGAATATCCAGTCCCACTGTCATTTTCCAGCAAAGCTAAACAGACTGTTCTGGCACTAATGTTGGATCTATGGCACATTTACAATTATTCCTGTGTCATTCAAAAATCTTCAGAACGTCTTAGTCAATCAAAACCAGTGCTACGTTTTTGTGAAATTAATATAATGTTCTACAATAGGCTGATGTGAACTAATCATTTTGTTTATTGCACATTTTATCTGTGTTTTTATACTATCATATTTAATTAATAAGTCTTCTCCCAAACAACTTTGTGTCAAAGTAGATTATGGTCAATGGGTCTGGTGCATTTCAAGTGGATAAATTAAATAAACATTTACATTACAGATAACTGGATCCATCCATCCATCCATTTTCTATACCTGCTTGTCCATTCAACTGATAATGGGCAATTTATTTCTGCAAGCTCTCTACACACAACCTTACTGAAAAATGGTCTCTGAAACACAGGGAGGATATATAAACACACACCCTTCAATAAGGCAATATGGCTTTCCCTGGGTGGCATCCAGTCCTCCATATGTGATCCAAACACAGTCACAGGGGGATGGAATCCCACCCTAGGCAACAAGTACAAGACCTGACCCTTACCCTGGAGGACACAGCGCAGCCCAGGGTGCACACTCTCAGAATCACATGCTAACTTAGAGATTCCAATAAACCTTAGTGCATCTTGTTTGACTATATAAGGACACCAGAACACCCAGAGAAAGTCCACAGGAAACAGGGGGGACTGGCAATCTCCATACACACAAAACAGGTGGGACTCAAATCTGGAACCCTGGAGCTGTGAAGCTACCTGCTGACCCAGAGTGCTGCCCCAGGTTTACTGCAAACTAAATAAAACAGATATTTTACAGAAATGTGAAAATAGCTATAACCCTGACTATGCATTTAACTATGGATGGACTATGAATATAACATCTTCATAAACATTAATAAATAAGTAATTATGACTAATGTATTGTTTACATTACTTTCACAAACAGTATCTACAGATTTTTTTGTTTTTTATCAGTGCAGATTATATTTAGATTATAACCACTAACTATTGAATATGCGGCATGTTCATACGGTGGTTTTAAGATGGTCTATCGACTAGGACATACAATTCTGATCAGCAGCAAATAGAAAATTGCTAAGTGTGGTATATATAATGGTTCGCAGCATCCGTCCAATAGAATGAATGGACTGCAAATAGCAACCAATCACAGTTAAGGTCTTGGCGTATATAAAACAGAAGCAAAAGGCTTAATTTCGGACACCTGATTTATCCTTGATACGTTTGTTTCTGGGTCGGAAAAAGCTTCCTGTCGTTACCCAAAGAATAAACGCTTCAGAAGGTAATGCGTTTTTTTGTATATGTAAGTGCGCGCGTAATTGATGTTGGTTATGCTGCACTAATTCGAGCGGTTTTTAGATGCTCTTTGAAAGCGCATAACATTTGTTCTCAATGATGCATGACGATCTTTAGCTAAACAAAGAATCTTAGCGCGATTACAAGGCTCTTCACTGTTGAAGATCTTCGCTTATAATTTACCAACGCAGCAGTAAATTTATGTACACTTCATGTTCCTTTGAGTAACCCATGACAAAATTTCAAAACTGTGCAAAATGACCAAATTGGCTGTTAGGTTGCTGGCCTTAAATACTTTTGGATAATAGAAATGCACGTATGAGGAATCGCAGTCTGTATCCTGAACGACCTTGCCATGTATTCTTCCCGCAAGGTCTCCTGTGCCACTATCGATTCATGCGCAATACGCAGTTTGCATTGCAAGGCTTACCACAATGGACTATTGTGCCTCCATCTTATATGCGATTTTTATGTACGTCAAGTGATCGACTGAGATCTGCAACGGAATTGCAATGAACGAATTTCAATTACGTCTGCAGATAAACTGAGAATTAAAGCGAGTGAAACGAGAATATTGGGGGAACAATGCCGTTCACCATCAAAACGCATGCACTGGGATGTGGTGCTGACACCTTGGATGGGGTCTCTGATCTGAATGTTTCGCCTTCGTTTTGAACTCAGGTGAAAGCAATCATGCCTTTTAGCAACACCCACAACCTAATGAAGATGAAGTATTCCGCGGAGCAGGAGTTCCCTGACCTCAGCCAACATAATAATCACATGGCCAAGGTGCTGACTCTGGAGATGTACGAAAGACTTCGGGAGAAACAGACTTCCAGCGGATTCACTCTGGATGATGTCATTCAAACTGGGGTTGATAACCCAGGTTATGCGGTGCATTTGCTCCCCCCCCCCCCCCCCAGCCATCTGTTGTGCCGCCGCATGCTCTCATGCTGCGGCTTAATGTCTGTGACGCTGCGGGCTTCTTGGCGTTCTTGTAATGACCTTGTCAGAGGGTAATGCTGATAACGCATCTGGTGTAGCGATCCGAATTGGACGATTATTACCTTGTTTACAAAAATGTGATCTGTGAAGGTTTAAAAGCAGTGTGGATTTAGTTGTGTAAATTGCATGAATATTCACAAATGTATTTTGAAACTCCTTTCCCTTTGCAAAGGTCAGGGGAGAACTTGGTGGATATTAAGTTACAAATGCCCTCTTTCCATATTTTGCTGACTCACAGCAGTTCAGATGCACTGCATTGCTGCAGTGGATGTGAAACTGATTTATGATTACATGTAGAAAATGCATAAACTGGCTCTAACCACATTTCTGATGGAACAGGATCACCTTAACAGGAAAGACTCATTACCTTTCACCATGATGTAGGGAGATATTGATCAGTTAGGCTGCTGTTTTTAAGAATTCCTGGAACTGTGTCTTGATTATAGGTATGTAAGCATAGCCTGTCTGAGTGCCGAGCCTAGGTACTGACAGATGTGGTCCTGTATTCTTCCAAGTCTCTCTAGGGTCTGTGCTAGTGAAATGCAGATACGGCAGATACTCGTGCTTGAATCAATGTTGGGCAACACACTCCAATAAAATATTGCTGTAAAGATTGAGTAGCGTGAAACGACTGTTCCTTTTAGGACACCCTTTCATCATGACTGTGGGCTGCGTGGCGGGAGATGAGGAGACCTATGACGTCTTCAAGGAGCTCCTGGACCCAATCATTGAGGACCGGCATGGGGGATACAAGCCTACAGACGTACACAAGACTGACCTGAACCCAGAGAACTTGCAGGTGTCTGTTGTTGGTATTACTCTTGGTGAATTGTGTGGGCAGAAAGCTAGCTCTTAACCCAGTGGTTTTCCCCAGGGTGGGGATGATCTGGACCCTAACTACGTCCTGAGCTCTAGAGTCCGCACTGGCAGGAGCATCCGTGGGTTCTGTCTGCCCCCCCACTGCAGCCGTGGGGAGAGACGTGGTATTGAAGAACTTTCCATTAATAGTAAGTGTTTCACCTTGTGCATGGATACTGTCCCCTAGTGGTGCTATGGGGAAATTGCAACTGACTTGTAAATGGTGGTTGATCATCAAAATGATGCACTTTTCTAGGCTTAAGTTCCTTAGAAGGTGACCTAAAAGGCAAATACTACGCTCTGAAGAACATGACTGATGAGGAACAGCAGCAGTTGATTGATGACCACTTCCTGTTTGACAAGCCAGTCTCTCCTTTGCTGCTGGCTTCTGGGATGGCCCGAGACTGGCCTGATGCTAGGGGAATCTGGTAAGTGGCCTGGCAGAACAGAGGGTGCCACTGAAGTTATCTACTGAAAGGACTTGCAGTGATCAGTCTTGGGACGTTTGCTTAATTCGGTAATGTTGCAAATTTATTCGATTCTTAAGTCCATTTACAAGCAATGTCTCAAACTGTGCAGATGTGGTAAACATTTTATTAGGTGTGGGGGTTTTGTTTGACTTCTGCTATTAATTGCAACTGCCCTTCCTTTACAAAGATACTGAACACAAATGTGTGTTGCAAAAGAGCTAAACAAGAAGCACCCAATGAGACTGTTCAGTGTTTGTTCATTGACATACTTGTTTAGAACTAATTTGGGTTAACTTATTACTACTTGAAATGGTCTACCATAAAACCACTGGTTTCTATTGTGTAAGTGTGTAGTAGTGTCTGCAGATGATGTTTAATTTTTCTTCTTGAACTTGAGCCAAACTTACCATTTTTACGGAATTGGAGAAGTGTCCCAAGACTTGAGCACTAAGCTTCAGCACCTCAATCTGACTACCTAATGCAATGTAGAAAGGCATGACCAGACTGAATTGGTGGTAGTGTACATGGTGGCCTTGCTTAAAAGGAAAACCATTCTCTCCCAGGCACAATGACAATAAGACCTTCCTGGTCTGGGTTAATGAGGAGGACCATCTGCGTATTATCTCCATGCAGAAGGGAGGCAACATGAGGGAGGTCTTCAACCGTTTTTGCACTGGCCTCACAAAGGTAAATCGTCTGGATGGTACCACTGGATGGTCTTGAGTAAAACAGGCTGAGTTGTTCATTTACTGCCTTTAGATCGAGGGCCTTTTCAAGGAGAAGGGCCATGAGTTCATGTGGAATGAGCATCTGGGCTATGTGCTGACATGCCCCTCCAACCTTGGCACTGGCCTGCGTGCAGGTGTCCATGTCAAGCTGCCAAACCTTAGCAAAAATGACAAGTTCGGGGATATTCTTAAGAGGCTAAGGCTCCAGAAGCGTGGAACAGGTGAGTAGCTGGAGCTCCTGCAACTTGGGCTTTGTAGTGAGGGGGTTTTGGCTCTCAAGGGCTGTGTTTCTGGGAACTAAATTGCTTCCATTGAGGGGATTTACCCAAGTAGCTCTTCATCTTGTGCTCTTAGGCTTAGCACCAGTGCTTTTAAAAAAATTTAAGGAAAACCCCTGGAGAGGAAAATGACTGTTTTCATCCCATTTCCAGGTGGTGTTGACACCGCTGCAGTGGGTGGCATCTTTGATATATCTAATGCTGACCGCCTAGGCTTCTCTGAGGTGGAGCTTGTGCAGATGGTGGTTGACGGTGTGAAGCTGCTGGTGGAGATGGAGAAGCGTCTGGAGAATGACGAGACTATTGAAGACCTGATGCCTGACCAGAAATGAACACTCGCTCCCTGAGCCCTTGTCGACCTGCCCTATACCTTCCACTCCCAACTTTGCTCTGTAAGATCTTAACTACAAGGAAATCACTCTAACTTAGTGGCACTCAAGTAGGATGAGTCTTCCATCAGTGTGATTGAGGATTTTTGTATCAAACATCTTGCAGCGTTGAGGATGGCTCTTAACACCTGAAATAAAGCTCTTTAGTCCATGGACTTCTGCTGTTCTTGAATGCAGTGCTAATATTTTTGTAATGGCTTACACTTGGGTAATGAACAACTCCAATACCACTAGTTATCTAAAGATTAGTGCAAACACTACCAAGCATATTGGTTAATTTACAAGGAAACTGGCTTCTACAAAATTTGGAAGTTCCTATAAAAGTAGAGGTGAATTTTTTTTTTTTTGCGAGCATGATCACACCAGCCCTGCTGTTAAATTTTTCAGAACTTGACAAAAGTGAAATGCATGGTTAGAGCAACTAATAATTACAACATAGCAACCAGGGGTGGAAAATGAATCCTTTGTTGGATTGGGAGCCCTACATCAATTTAATGTGGGTTTTTTTTTTTTTAACTGCACATTTCAGAATGGTTGTCCCCAAAGCACTTGGTTTGGCCGGATTTATTGACCCATTAAGTGTCGTGCTTCGTCTGCCCCGGTCAGTAAGTTTTCATAGGCACCCCCATAAATATAACGGCCCCCTAATGCCAGTCTATATTTTCTGCAGGCAACACCACAGTAAACCTTGGGATGCTAAGTGTGTTGCCTTGTAATTGAAGTATAAACAGCTCAGTGGTGATGGCTTATTAAGGTGGTGTGTGACCTGAAAGCTCTAAAGAGCCCCATACATGCCCATCCTTATTGGGGTAAAAGCCTGGGCAATATGTCAGACAATATCTCCATACCAGATGTCATGGTTTTGGACACCTTGAAGACAAACTATTCCCTGAATGGTTAAAAGTATTTATCTTCACATGGCTACATAGACTGTCTTAATATTTATAAATAGCCAACTCTGGAATATCTTAAGCATTAATGCATTTATTTTCACTTTGATTCATCTTCCTTATTCATAGAATACATGTTCCTAAATGGTCAATAAGCAGGGAAAGGCACATACAGGCAATATATCCTGTACAAAAAAAATACACATTTTGAATCAAATATAAGATTAAATCAGAAAAGCAGTTCTGTGGTTTTATAACTACCTGCACATATATAAGTAAGGCACCAGGAGACATTGGCCAATGAGTGCTCCACATTGCCTCTGTTGATTATATGACAACTTAGTCAAATATAAAGTACAGCTTAGCAGCATGAGTCAAACATGCCTGCTGATCCTTTCAACTAAATCTATTAAAATGTCCACTAACTTGCCTGGCACCTGTAGCCCCCTCTAATTGCAGCTACATTCTGTGGGCTGGGTGTCTCTCACTCATTTCAGTCTGTCAGTCAGACTGAGTGAAATTCAGGTTACCATTACATTGACATCGTATTTAGTAGACGCCTTTGTCCAAAATGACACGAGTGAGGATTGGACGAGAGGGTGAGCCAGTGTCCCAGGAACAACTGGGGTTAAAGGCCTTGCCTAAGGGCTTGATGGTGACATCACACTGTCAGCCACAATATTCAACCCCAAAAGCTTCCTATCGCCCACAGAGCCACATGCCACTCCTTAACCCATCATATCTAAGGTGGTGCGTTTGCGAGTCTTTCGCTTCTTTGCACACCATGGATGTTGCACATCACGCTTTGAGGGTGAGACATACGATCAGGTTAATTCCTCATGACACAATTGGTAAAGATATGAGCATTAAATAAAAATGGTGTCATATTCCCCAGTCTTCACTTACAAAACAAGTCACTGTGAAAACTATGTTCAGTTTATCTGATAGCTATATCAGCACAAGAAAAGTAACACTACTGCCTGCCTCCGGCTTTGAGGACAGTTACACATGGCAAACTTCCATACATATGTAACTATGAACTATGAAAAACACAGTATCCCAAAGCAGAAGTCAACAGTGATATTCCCTGACTAAAAAGCCGAATTTCCACAACTTAAAATGAACTGAAATACCTGGCTTTTGTGCTCAACAGACAAAAATCAGCATTTTAAACCCATCAATTACCATTACGTGGCGGCATCTGATAGATCAATAGCAGTTTTACAAACTTCACAATGGCACAGAACACTGCACATCTTGACTGAAGTCACTACCAGGTGTTGGGCCCTGAAAAATGAAGTAACCAATAACAACCACTCATGCAATATGGGAAATGTATGAAATAACCTGATAAAGAATAATACTGCATGGAAACCATTATATTTTTGATGAATGGCCATTAAAACATCTACAAACAAAATTCCCTGGCATTCTATGACTTGACCCAAAAAAAACAATGGCACCTCCTGACTTTCCATGTCTGCAATAGATTTTTTTACATTCCATCATATCCTAGAAATTGCATAACCTGTGGGAACCCTGGCGAAGTTCCCCAGTCCCAGTCTTTAAAAACCATAGTATGGGCCGATTTCAAACAAGGCTATGAAGAATAAAACCACAATAGTCATCCCAATAGTCACACTCAATGACAGAAGAAGAGGATCAGCCAATCAAGCCTCAAAGACAAAAAGGTGCTTTTATAAGTAGTATTCCTTGCAGTATGGTGCATCCATTGCAGTAACAATACACTTGTCTGCATTTGAACCACATATATTTCTGGATGGATTAGAGTACAATTACCCAATCCAGGTTGCAACTCTAGTGTTGGTGTATACACAGAGAATTTTCATGAAGCATTTACACGGACACACTGGCGGAAAATAAAATTTACAAATGTGTGCAAGCCTGCGCTCTTTGCATGAGGTTATAAGGTTAACAATGTGAGTTACTGAATGTTGACATTCTGCAGGGACCTTAAAGCACTTATGGTCCATGTGACACACTGCTTTCATGCTGACTGACCACTGCCTTCTGACAAATGATGCCTCCCATTGTAACAGAGCACCTTAAAGGTTCCGTAGTGAGGTATGAGAGTACCCCAGTATCTACTAGGGGTAATGGCAGGCCAGGCTAGAGTATCATGCTTCCAGTCAGCCTTTGGCTAAACTGGCCTTGATCAGCTCATATTAACTCAGGGCTTCCTTCTTCAATGTTATTCAGCTAAATTTGTGTTTTAGACAAAGAATTCCTGTAAGAGTGGAAACAGGAATAAAAATGCCAAGCTAATAAAATGCAGTAATAACCCTTCATAAAATGTATATATTTCCAGTGTAATTAACTGTGTCCAAGTTGAATATGATTCATTATTCAATAATTTTTTCTTAAAATAAGAACATTTTTATTATTGAAAAAAATAAAACCCACAT
>JAABNX020009342.1:0-24385 GCA_015163995.2 Mormyrus lacerda | reverse complement strand
CAGAGTGGGAAGAAAAAAGGGTCAGGCGAGGGGGGGTGGGGGGGTAGAAAGTGGCAGCAGGGCCGGTAAACAGACAAAATGCAACCACACGAGCAGTCGCGAAATTCATGCTGAAAGTCAAAGGAGTTTTTGGAATGGCGGCTAGGCTGAGAATCAGTCCACGCTGCAGACGGGTTGTAATTGCAGGGGTGCAGTAGAATCTGCGGTGGAAGTATTTCTACAGGCATGAATTTTCGTTTTTCTTCCTGCCCAGTAACGACTTTCATTACAGTGACTAGAGAAAGCATAAACGATGTCTCAATGATATTGATTAAATTCTACAGACTTGATTGATTGTCAGTTTTCTGGGTTTGGTACGTGCTACGCTGTAGGTCGTACATACACTGTTCAGTTCATTTTATAGTTTTCTATCCGTTCATTTCAGAACATGTGAGGAAACCAAGTTTCGAGGGTGTAGTGGAAATATCGGGCAATTAAAATGGGGGTTTCCTGAAGCGGCCCCATTTGCATCTGATACACCTGATTGCCCCACTGAAGCGCGCGCGGAAACATTGGGCAGCTCCACGCCGCCTCCCGCACACGCGGGGCTGCGCTTCTATGGGGCTGCCCTTCTGCGCGGCGTCTCCTTCTTACCTTCCAGTCGCTGATATCTGCTCCAGTACACGAACAACAAAGTACTCTGAAGGGCCTCCGCATTTTTTTCATCGGCCAATTTTACAGTTTATTTTTGGGCACTAAACTATCCAAAGAGGTAAAATATAAATATTTTCCAATGTTGGTAGAATAATCTTATGTGAATTAAATAAAAGCAATTTTGTCTAATACGTCCATTTCACTAATAATGAATTTTCGATAAACCCATTCAAATAGAAATTAGGGTTTGCGTTTTCCAAAGGATATATTTCATTATTAATAAATAATTATTTAAAAAGTGGAGAATAATTAAAATGTATAGGAAGGAACTTTAACGGACATGATATTTACTTTTCTAAAAGACGATTTGAAAAGAGAACTAGGTATCTATCTAATCACATATTCGAGTTTATTTGAAATTGGGTAATCAATAAATTAATTTTTTTATCACAAATGTTCGTCATTTTATTTTAAAACTAGAGAACACAGCTTCCGTATGATACTTTCAGAACAAATTTCATGATGAAAGTCACCTCTTCCGTCCTGAAATGGACTCGATTTTGTGTCGCTCTCACCCTTTCATTTTAAAAATGTGTATAATAGAATGGCAACAAAAACATTTAATGGGACTTTGCCATGTTAGAAAAAATCGAATCGTGATATATATATATATATATTTTGTCCCCATAACTAACCAAACCAGCTACTACTTGTAGAGTGTTAGACAACTAAATTTCAAAGGTAAGTCATATATAAAATGGTTCGTTTTTTTTTAGCTGACCCTAAAAGTGAGAAACAACTTGCAACAAAATGCCCTGCCCACTAATTGTAGCGATAGAATTAATGAGTCAAGCAGGATAAATTCCAGTGCTAATATGAATTACCCGCTACAGTAGCATCCTTTTGATAAAAATCCTCATCATCGTAAATTTAATACAAGTATGCTTACTTGAAAAATTAAGCAGAAAAATAAAAAAAACATACTGGAGGATCACAGGAGGGAGAGGGCACTGGAATCGATTTTTATCCAGACACAATTAAAAGGTAAAATGGCATTTAATAATTCAGATAATTACAATGCAGTTTGATTAACTGATCTTCATTAAAAAGTAGATTTATTAAATTATATTTTGTTGTATTCGGCTCATTATATAGGCCTAGGTGAATAAAAAGTTTAAATACATATTTAGTAAGGACAAAAGACAAAATTTGTGCAGTATAAAAACTGCGCAACAAACCATATTTCAGAACATTACATACATCTATATTGTGTAATAGTTGGGGCTAACGTGTTTGTTTCCTTTGGAGTAAAAACTGCCTACCTTTATATATTCAGCAATAAGTGCTCGTTTCTCTAATGTTGCTGCACATTTGAAACTCTGCAAAACTTTTTGTTTGACTTAGAAATGCCTCCGAAATAACTGGCATAAGCCGGACGGGCTCGTGTCAACAGGTGTCCCCCCTTCGAAAGCGAAAGGAATTAACTTATTTTTTCTTTGACGCCAAGCGGATTTTTCCACGTAATTAATATTTCTTGACAATATGAAATATTATTCGCTCATATTTGGGTTTTTGAAAAAGTACGTAAGCGATTCCTAGACAATTATTTTAAAACAGCACCTTCGGAATATGATGAGAGAATTCCTTTACTTTTCTGGATAACGATTTCCCCAATCTTTTTAAATTACCATACAGGCTAAATATTTCTGACATTCATTAACAACACACTTTCGTTTATGTTTTAGAAGAAAAATCGAATATCATGTGAGCTTGCCGCTGCTGCCAGTATCACGCTTATCTGGCTGGATTTGAGTCCCGCTAGCGCACCTGCTCAGAACTTCAGGAGATGCATTTTCCGCTTTCTGGTGGATTCTTTCAAACATTTACTGTTCCCTTTCGAGTTAAACAAACTCTGTTAAAGACTAGTCTCCCTGCCGTCGGCCAGAAAAATCATCATGAATGGTACTCTACCTGCTATTCCTTGAGTTTGCAATACGAAGCTCTTCCAGCTGTCCCCCGCTCCATGTGCTGAAGGTCGCAGCGCCGCAGCAGCACTATGGAACGGCAGCCGCGGTCCCTCCCCTCTCCACTCCACTTCCTCGTTCCAGCCTAACATTTCTAACTTTCTGTGCTCACACGAGTCATTTTGCAAGCTTTTATCCAGAGGCCGCTTTAGCTCGGAGAATCGAGGCAGCGGCGCTTGGCACGGGCTTTGTGTCATGCCAATAAGAGATGACACCCAGTAGACCATCACTGGCAGCCATGCATGAGAGGGGATGGAGCTCACGGAGACTGGAGCATCTTCTATTTATTTATTTATTTATTGGCCAAATCAGATGGGGGAACTCCACAAAGCTAGAAACTGAAGTGCTTCTCAGAAGCCTCTCTGTTTGGACAAGTCAGATTCTCTAACGTCTTTTCCGTCTTCCAGAGCTGAATTTCATTGTTCATTCTCCAGCTCGCCATATTTCCAGGTGGTCTGCCTGGGGTTTCTGTATCGTATCGCATCTGTATCGTATGGGTGCTGGTTGACATTTCTCTGTGGATTCTTATTCACTTCAAACATATTGTATGAAATGACGTGAATAGCTCATTTCTGATTTTACACAGCACTTGGTTGGTCATTTTGCATTATAAAAGGAACCCTAACATGCTTACACTCATTGACATGCATATTAAAAATAAGTATTTATGAAACCATCACCTTGCATTCTGATTAAATATTAAAATCCAATTTATGGGCACAACTAGAAAATTTGTTAATCATTAATTGAATTAAAAGTTTTTAAGTATTTAATCTTTGTAAAATAAATTTCCAGGAAACCTTTTTTGCTTATAACAAAAGTATATTTGCCATTTTTTGAAAAATATTTTGAATTAATTGTTGTAATTGACTTTAATATCCAATACGGCTTATCCTGGTAAAGGTCATAGGATATCGGTAATATATCCATGTAAATACAATGATTAGGACTGAGGTTAATATTAAGATGTACCCCCAGGGAAAATTCCGGTGTATACAGCAATGAGAATGCAGGCACAGACCAACAAATAGTGCCATTCAGACAAAATTCAAATAGTGCAAAAGAGTACATTGCACTAGACAGTATATAGTTTTCTTATATTTTGCACATTTAAACTGCTTTACAGGAGCACACTCTGCAGGAATAACCCTACCAGCAGAAGGTTATTGATCTTTATTTACAGTTGATCCCCTGTCTCCTAATTTAGCCTGGTGTAGCTTAATGGTCAGTGGATGACAAGATGTAATGACCAATGCTTGTGATCTCATGAGGTGCTTCCTGCATATTGATAATCGCTCAGGGAATATCAGTCTGCATGTGACTGACGTATGTTAGTGCATCTTTGAATGGAACATCCTTGAGCTAGAAAATGATCTGGGAAATGATTAGTGATAGCATCGCTTTACCATAGTGTGGCAGCTGTGCTTGACGGAGGACTCATTGTGTGCTGAGATGCTGATGTGTGCGTAAAGGCTTAGGAAAGATGAAAAATGCTTAGTCAAATTCAGACACGCCAACGAGACTCCCTGCCCGCTCCCCGCCTTGGGCTATTATGACTGGCTTCCCAAGCGACCCAGACAAGTCATAGTGACCTTTTCTGCAGCCCTTGCTATATATGTGGAGTCGCTATGTTGGGGCAAGTTTACACACCTTCGCACAACGCAGCTGCAAAACAACGAACACATCCATTTAACAGAGGCGATTTGCAGTGCAGTATGTGCTCATATCAGAATCTGATTACCATAATTAGAAGTGGAAGTAAAAGGGCTGAAATGTGGCGCACAGGTGAGGGCCAGAGGAAGGAGAGGAAGGGGGCCTTTCTGAAAGTGACAGCTGTGGTCTGACTGGGATGGCTGACTTTGGGGAAATGGTTTGTCCTGGCCAGGAACAAGCCTGTTTTAGAATATTTGTCCCACTTTGTGTTTTAACCTTTTTTAACTCCAGTTTAGCCCCAATCAGTCTAGATGCAATATGAATGGACTTGTACTCTTGTTTGTTTGTTTGTTTAGTATATATGAGTATAATATGAATTCGCTGACTGAGAGGTCATCCCAAAAACCTGCACCCATACTGGCTCTCCATGGATCAGGTTCCCACCTCTGTCCTAACCAGCGCAAAAAAACTACTATTGCAGTGTAACTAAGTAGTAACATAGTATAGCTAGTTAAATTGATAACTAGTTAATATTACTCTAGCTGGGGCAGTCAGTTAAGACAAACAGGCTGGTTCCTACAGTTCAGTACTTGAGTTGAAGTCTTTTGAGCTCTTTTGACAGCTAGCATGGTTTCTTCAAGGGAGACGCTTCAGACAGAGTTTTTCAAGGTCTGTTATGTGACTGAGCTCTCCAGTGACGCGGTAGCTGACTGACACTCATGTGAATAGGTGCGCCTGGCATCAGTAGACCTCTGCTTTGTCGCAGTACAGAATGGTGATTATGACATTTATAGAAATGCCCATTTAATCTAGATATACTTACTAAGCAATGCAGAACTAATTAATGCTTATAAAACTAAGTCCTTTAAAACAATCTAATAGTCTTTCAGCTAGTAAATGTATACCCAGTTAATATTCCTATAGTTTATTTATAATTAGCCACAATACTCAATACACAATACTCACAATACTCAGACAGGTAGCTAAAACATAATAGATGCATTATGTGATGCAATAAGACTGATATACCCTGTACCCTCAGAAGGGGAAAGTCAGTGTAGTCTGTCCTTAAAAAGCATGAAGTTTTAATCAGCTATTAGCAGCATGTGAACTGCTGCCGGTTCTTCTGTAAAGATAGTTATTGGGTGTTTATTAATACCAAGAACGCAAAAATCGTACTTGTGTTGTTGGCAAGAGCATTCTTGCTAACTCAAGAATGAACTTGGGGTGCAATGAATCATGCGATTGTTCTCATTGATGAGGGTGCCACCAACGCATTCGTGATGTTTGGGGCCAGGCAGAACGACATCCTGGAATGTTTACCTTCCTCTGAACCTCTGTTCTAGAGTATTGGAACTGTATTTTGGTAATGGAAGGTGACGTCAAACGGGTTAGCGAGAACACAAGTATGGTCAAATACTCATATCGATGAACACCCATTGTGTACTGGTCGTGGTAGTTCATACTCTTACAGCTGGGACCAATTCTAGTTAAGTATCTCCATCCTAACAACAGAGGTAGGAGCACAGTCCTGGAAATGAGGTCAAGAGTAAGGTAGCAATGTTTCATTCTTTAAATGCACAGGTGTCAATGTAAATGCACATCATAGCTGTTGAATAGATCGTTTGATGTTCTACAGTTAAGAGTGCATCACATCATTTACAGCAACATTTGGCAGACGCCCTTAGCCTGGCCACATTAGTGCATAGTAGGTATTAAGATATAAGGGTGAAGATGCAGTGCTTTTAGTAATATAACAAGCACATGGTAGATAATGTATTTTTCTGTGTGTTACTTTTTCCTAATGGCCAGAGCCTTAAGGGAGCTTGGTGGCCTGTTTTAGCTGTAACTCTGTGTCAGGATTGGTCTGGGCTGTCCTCTCTGCTACACCATTCTATCCTCTCCAGTCCCAGCTACACCAGCATGTCCTTTCCAGTCCTCACTACACCAACCTGTCCCCTCTTTTCACTATTGTAACAGCTTGTCCTTTCCACTCACTGTTGCCCCAGCCTGTCCTCTTTGTTCACAGCTACCATGAGCTGTTCTCTCCTGTCCTCTCTACACCAGCCTGTCCTCTCCTGTTACTGCTGCATTTTCTCAATTGTTGCCTCAGCTTTGTTGACACTAAACATCTTAGCTTCAGCTTATAAGTCATAAGAGAAATACTCATGCCTCACGTCATCACAATGGACCATCAAGTAGCCATATTTTCTACTTAGTATATTTTGTCATATAGTACATCATAGAAGAGTTGTAAATTGGCAATGAGCCAATGGGGTTTAAAGCAGTTTTGGGTTGTGAACAATTGTTTGGCTGATTATATTCCATAGAGTGTCCTTCCAATGTTCCACATTTGTTGAATGTGAATTACCAAGATTTTTGAATGGGTTCTCTGTCCCAAACAAGACCAAAGGCATCTTTAATTCACACTGCTTTAGGTTAATTAAATAATCAACATCCATATCACTTGCTACAACAGGTAGAAGTAACTGGTTTAATGACTAATTGCAGGTCCCGTGTTGGGGTTTTAGATTAATAAAGGTTTTAGATTAATAAATGCTTAACAGGGATTTAGTAAACAGCAATTTTTGGAAAATTGCAATGTAGAAATTTTAATGTCTGCAGAATGTGTGTTATTATGGTGACTGCTAGTTAATGAATGTGAATTTAGCTAGATGCACTGTATGTGTTCTGGGGCAAAGATAAAGAAACTGGCCACTGTAAGTGAACATTTCCAGTCCAGATTTAAAAGAACATTTTCAGTTCAGATTTAAATACTGAGATTGCATCTGATAAGTGCTTTGTGTTCAAAGTCTGTCCTATTAAAAGAGTTTTTTGTCCTTTCTTGCAGCAAACACTCTGGTCTATGCTGTGAGCTAAACCCTAGCTTGCAGTTACAATTGAGTATGTGAGGCTGCAGTTTGGTTGGCACCAGTTGAAATCCGGATTGTCATACAGAAATGATGACACTGACTTATGTTTCTGTATACTCCTATAAGTGTTCGTAAGTGCCCCCTCTTTAGATGATGGTACCTGACTCATGATAATCACTGAAAAGAGCTTCTACTCTTCTCTCTGCTTAATTTACATTTGTCTGGGCAGGTAAAGTGCAGTCCATGACTTTACCTGGAGCTGAAGAATCACTGACAATTAGCCACACACACCAGGAACACAGATCTGTCATACAAAGGTGCGGCACCTGACCACATGATAGCTTAGAAAAGCTGGAATTTCTCTATGTGTTTTGGAGGTTTCGCCAAACCAATTGCATTCTTCCGGGCAGACAGACCAAGTCACCCACGGTTGGTGGGAAATGCGGTTGCTGGTGGAGACTCAGACGTTCCTCTTTGGAGAACTTATGTTGAGATCTGTGTGATTAGAGTTTGGGTGTCTGTGAGTTTAACAAATAAAAAGATGAAAGATGAAAATGTTTTGGGTTTAGGAATGAATGGGACAATGGCTAGGAAACGTACAGGAGGTTGGGTCTGCAAGGGAACGAGGACGTAGGTTTGATTTCAACATTGGTAGGGACCTAATTAGCCCCATGCCCCCTGTCCTGCTAAACACACATCGTCCTCCTACAATATTAGTAAGTTAATGTCCCAACCATCCATACCCAAATCTACACCCTTTCAAGGAAAGAACATGTGGTCTGCTCTGTCTGGTCTACTTTTCCATCATCAGCAAAATGGCTGAAGGTAAATGAAAGCCTCATCACTTGGTATTGCCCCCCCTTCCCCCTTCTCATAGCCAGGTTTTGCTTGTGTGGTAAGGGTGGGTGTCTTCAAGCAGCAACTCAAAACCTGAAATTGAAAAAGCACATTGCATGTGGTTTCCAAGGCAGGTGGAGCTGCTTTTTGAGAGCAAGTGAAATTCCAAAGTTAAGCAACAAATAACAGTCTGATTCTGAATTCTCCATTGTGTGTTCAGTCATTTGAAACAGTGGTGTGAGAAACTCACAGTCAGTAGGGATGCACTCAAACGCAATCAAATAAAAATGTATTTATAGAGTACATTCCAAAAAGCAGGGCTTGACCAAAGTACTGCGTCATTCAAACAACTCTAACTAGGATTAACAGGATAGAAACAAATCTTCACAAGAAACACTAAGGTAACCAGTGTTACAGTGGGTAAAACCATGTGTGAATAACAGCATATAATATTAAAATGCATGGCTGCAAGCTTTTCTCCATCAGACCATATAACACACTGTACTTTCCATTTGGGGAAGAAATCCATCCATCTATCCATCCGTCCATCAATATGTCTGTACAACAGTGGTATTGACTGGGATCAATCCATCATCTCACTTCACTTTTACATGGCAAAACTCAATATAAATGAGTGGATATGATATTTCTTCATTTATCTTTCAGTGTTTGTGCGAGTCTTGCTGAACGAGTGCTGCAAGGTTGTTGCCCAGATAGTGGTCTATCAGAAATGTATAGCAGAATGTATGCACTGATACAATTTTTTTCCCACAAATTCATCCAAATACATCATTTGCGAATTAATATTTATAGAAATAGTCAATAAATAATGAGTTCTTCATCATCTTTCTTCAAATGAATAGCTTCATTTCTTTCCCATGTTCTATCATTATTTCACTAAATGAAGTTTCCGCTAGAATGAATGTTGCCGTCGTTGCAGGTAAAAAGAGAAGTGAGAATCTCACAGCCTTTTCCCAGAGTTCCCTCTTTGAAAATCTCATAGCCCTTTCCCAGAGTTCCCTCTTTTCAGGCCTCTGTGGGGATGGTCTGGGCTGCTGACTCATCAGAGGTGAGAGTCAGCTCTTATCAGCAAGCCCAGCCTTCTGCTCTGCAGGGGCCCAGGCACTCACGGCTAGTGGACGGCGCAGAGAGCCTGGGGTCTACTGGCCCTGCTCCTGGGGAATTCAGGGGAACGGGAGTGAGTCAGCAGAGTGAGGCCTCTCCAATCACTTTTAGCAGGTTTCACAGCCTTTCCTTGTGTTTCAGATACCAGCATATCCCAGTGATACAGCAGTAAATATCTGCCACACCTTTTCCCCAAGAGGGACAGTAGGATGCAGTCTTGCTTCATGTCATTTTCCATGTCAGGATCAGAACGAGTAACTTACAAGGTTTAGGAGGATCTCAGAAGTATGATAATATATTCATGTACTTTTAAATGCTTTTCCTATAGTTTTTGCCTGTTATTCTTTTAATACCCGGTAAGTTGTAATTTCTTTTTAGATAAAAGTTGTAATGTACTACTAAGGATTATAGTATAATGTGTATTATAAGAGAATAAAATAAGTGTGTGTGTGACCAGGAGAGGAATTTCCACACATACGGGTCTGCTGTAGGGCATTCTGGGATGTCAAACACAGCCTTAATGTGTTGTTGAAATGCCTGCAGGCTTGTGCACTGAAACGAATGAAACATAGTCATGCTGTCACTGATACACAACATAAAAAGAATAAGTAAGATGAGACCCTTAATGTCACACAACAGCCAGATAGTGGGGGACAGGGCCGGTGGCGGCTTATAGCAAAGCTCTTTGTTGCAGATAGCATTAGATACAGTAGCAGTAATTCCAGCCATCATACAATCCTCAATTGTCCAACGTAAAGCCAATGTTACTGAAAGGGCTTATGATACCCATATTTTTACATTGTCAAGTGCATTAAATCCAAATTTTAAACATGAATTCTAATTACCAATCTTAATTACATATGAAAGTATGTATTTAAATGGTGCCATCTATCCATCCATTTTATAACCACTTACCCAGAACAGGGTTGTGGGTTCCTGTAGGCCACCCAGGATGGAATGGACACATACTATTTCTCCAGGGGTGGGATATGAACCCACAATCTAGGAGCTGTGAGGTGACCACCATGTGTCTCCTTTGCAGATAAATAATATCCCTGCATAATATCATAAACATTACATAGATGACCCAGATACATTTGTAGAAAATCTAAGCTTCAAGGATAATGATTTGAAACTATGAAGTAGTTATTATTGGTTTTTTAATCAGAAAAGGCTGATTTCAGTTCAGATACTTAAAATTGCTTTGTTGTTGCTTCATAATTACCTTTGATTCATCCCCAGCACACAAAACACCAGTTAGATACTGTTGTGCTTCCTCCAAGCCAAAGAGAGCTGCTCTGCCACTGATTCGTATGCTAATGCTGCCATTAAAACTCTTTCCTTTTGATTAAACACTAAATATTTACTCCAGCCTTGCCGAGATGATAAAATGGTTGTCCAAAGCAATATTCTGCATGGTGAAGTACAAAATAACTGCTATTTCAAGGCAGAGTGTCCCTCTCATAACCTGCCGGTTTTGTTTTAGTTGCCCTTCTTCTGTTTGGGTCATTGTTTGTTTAATGAAAGCACCAGTTTCAATGTCCAATTCAATTCATTTAATTTCAATTCAATTTAATTTTATTTGTATAGTGCGTTTTCACAACATTACATCTAAACATCTCGAAATAAAAGGTAAAATAGAATTTCTACCAAACTGACCAACAGTATTCCTTAATAAATTCTCAACTAAAGCTGGGCCTGACCTAGTGATGGTTATTTGCCAGTGGTGCTTAGCGAGAGATAAAAGTTTACATTTATTGTCCTGCTACTTGTTGCTGGTGGCCAACAACTAGGTAAGGCGGCAATTAAGCCTGACTGCTAATTATGTAGCTAAACTATAAAGCAATGGTTCACTGTGAAAGTCACTTTTGCAAAGAAAATACGTTGGTAAGCTAACAAATCGCAATGGCATATTTTGTCGATGGTGGTGGTGGTGGGGGTATGGGGGGGGAGGGCTCGGTACATTACACTGATCGGGGGGGACTGGAAATTGCATCATGGTCAATGGTCTTGCAATTGACCGGTTGGCAAAACTAGGCAAATAAAGTGAATGAATTTACAAGATATCTATAACAGACGTTCCAATTTGACTTAATTTCTTATCTTATATTTCTTATTGTATATTCTATAGTTACCATAGAGACAAATGCATCATAGATTCTACAGACAAATGCGATAGATGTGGCTGTCCTGATTCTAAATGACCAAAAAAGTTGCTCAGATTATTTACACAGAAATCCACGTCTTACATCTTTTCTTTCAATTTGAGAATGAAGTATAGATTTGACAGAATGATACGCAAGCAGCAAGACAGCAATGCTATTAAAAAGCATCAGTCAGATTGTCTCATATCAACACCCAACAAACTCTATGACCCAGGGAACAAAAGGTGCAGGCTGACCCATTTCATGCATCTTTAAGCAGCTTTCAGACACCCCCCTCTTCCCCCGCACCTTAAACAACACGTATGCTGTAATGAGATTAAACACTTAAAGTACGCCAAGACGTTCAACATTGGTAATCACTTTAAATAGTCAAATTTAATATTGGTGATTCGAAATCCCAGTTTCTTTGGGAGGGCATTGTACTCTGGGATGTCAGAGTAAATTAAATTTCCCTTTGCACACCAAAGCATCAATTTCCTTATGGTAATTATCTGCTGGAATGGAGGTGTCACTAGAAGAAGTCAGGCGTGCTTGACATTTAGCCTCTTCATGGAGGCAGAAATAAATAGGAATCAGCTGGACAGTCATAGACTGGGTAGAACTGATAGACAGTGAGCCAGTTCCAGTGAGAATGGGTCATAGGTCATGGGCAATGGGTGCAAGATAAAAGAGAAAAGGAGTTGTTGAAAACCATATAGCAGTTGGACAGCTCTTAGTAAAGTATGTATCACATTAGCGAGGTCTTAGTACAGTGTGTAGTATGCTAGGGACCTCTTAGAACAGTATGTAGTAAGTTAGCTAGCTCTCGGAACAGTGTGAAGTAAGTCAGCTGGCTCTCAGGATAGTGTGTAGTAAGTGAGTTAGCTCTCAGGACAGTGTGTAGTAAGTCAGCTGGCTCTCAGGATAGTGTGTAGTAAGTGAGTTAGCTCTCAGGACAGTGTGAAGTAAGTCAGCTGGCTCTCAGGATAGTGTGTAGTAAGTCAACTAACTCCCAGGACAGTGTGTAGTAAGTCAGCTAGCTCTCAGGACAGTGTGTAGTAAGTCAGCTAGCTCTCAGGACAGTGTGTAGTGAGTCAGCTAGTTCTCAGGGCAGTGTGTAGTAAGTCAACTAACTCTCAGGACAGTGTGTAGTAAGTCAGCTAGCTCTCAGGACAGTGTGTAGTAAGTCAATTAACTCTCAGGACAGTGTGTAGTGAGTCAGCTAGCTCTCAGGACAGTGTGTAGTAAGTCAGCTAGCTCTCAGGACAGTGTGTAGTGAGTCAGCTAGCTCTCAGGACAGTGCGTAGTGAGTCAGCTAGCTCTCAGGACAGTGTGTAGTAAGTCAGCTAGCTCTCAGGACAGAGTGTAGTAAGTCAGCTAGCTCTCAGGACAGTGTGTAGTAAGTCAGCTAACTCTCAGGACAGTGCATAGTGAGTTAGCTAGTTCTCTGGGCAGTGTGTAGTAAGTCAACTAACTCTCAGGACAGTGCGTAGTGAGTCAGCTAGCTCTCAGGACAGTGTGTAGTAAGTCAGCTAGCTCTCAGGACAGTGTGTAGTAAGTCAGCTAACTCTCAGGACAGTGCGTAGTGAGTCAGCTAGCTCTCAGGACAGTGTGCAGTGAGTCAGATAGCTCTCAAAATCTCCAAAATTTAGCTGGGTTCTTTTTTGCCCTTTCACTCAGCTCCTCAAAATGAACAGGTAGAACAGAAATAGCTTCCTCCTTCCTGGCCTGACATCCCTCCTGAAAGGTTCTCATTAATCCATCAGATCACAGAGAAAACCGCTATCCCAGCACAACTGTGGTTTAAGTCATGTATTAAAACAAGTAGTTAAGGGGTGAGAGTTCAAAGTTTGTAGAATTCAAGATATCTGATCTGCTGCATATCAGCTATGTAATCAGTTAGTCCTAATATTACCAGAATTGCAAGACCGTTTCCTGCTAGTGGAACTCAAACAGAGAAAAGTTACAGAGCAGACTGTGAGAAGCAGCAGAGTGACCCTGCTTAGGTGACACATGGCAGACGATGTCCCCTGGCCTCCAGCACTGGAACCTGCTCATTTCATGACTGATTTCGTCCTCGTGGAGGAGGCATTCACTGCTGTTTCGTTTTGAAACAGGTATGTCTTCAGAAGAACTTCCATGCAGTACCATGTTTACGTATCCTTGTTTATTGCACTTGCTTTTGACCTTTACTGGATTATCGCACTTCCCCACTGTTATTATTAACCGTTCAGCATTTTTTAATTGCCGAATGCCTTCGTGATATTTCACGTTCGATAGTCACTGTGACCGCATCCGAACACGCGTCGCCTGACATCCACAGTAACCTCTGCTGTTTTCCATGATCTCTGTAGCCGTGCTGCGATGGTGGTAATGCGGCGCTCGGCTAGCCGCCCGGGATCTGGCGTTGGCGCGCCGCACACTTGGCTCCTGAGCTGTTCTACATGCTGTTTTGCATTTTGATTCAGCGGATGGCGCTCTCACGGCAGATTGCGCGCGTGCGGCGGCTCAGCTTTCAGCCCCCGCGCTCCAAATCAACCTTAATATCCACTAACAGCGGCAGGCGCCACAGGCCACTGCCTTTGCAATTTTCATCAACATGCACCCCGTTATTTTAAAGCTGGGGATTCTCTCACCATCATTTTCTGGCGGGGTATTTAAATGAAATTAAACCAAGGACTGTGACCAGAGCTACAATGGGAGCCGAAGGTAGACGTGTTTGTGGGTAGCCGGGGCACGGGGCAAGGATACCATAGTAAAACCGGCGGAGGCGTGCCACGTCTGAGCTCTGACAAAGGGCAGCCTTGGTGGAGCGACACTGTCACGGTATGCGGGAGCGCTGGGCTGCTTACAGACAACTGACATTTCTAATCTACTCCGTGTCCTGCCCCACCCCGGGACAAGAAGTATTTCACAAAAGCAGGTGTTGAAGCCGAATTTGTTGCGGATTGTTATTAGTCGAGGTCCTGTGAGTGTGAAACACCTTGACAGACTTCCGCTCAGGGCTTTTCTCTTTTCATGAGGTTCTTTTAATGTAGAACTGACCGCAGGCACACCAACAACTCATGCCCTTTACTGCAGTAACTTCGGCTATTCATCAACCTTTGGGTTTCTGTTTATCACTGAGTTCTAAGTCCACTATCACCTCTATCACCACTATCATCATGCTTATTGGTGAATATTTTTCAGTTCACATCTGCAATAAGCTTATAATATCACTTATTCAGCTTCTATGAACGAACATGCAAGGAAAACAAAAAAATAAAACAAAAATTTACATGAATTTCACCTGTTAATATGGTTTTACACACTCAAACTAGCTTGACTGAGCATTTAATCTTCATTAAAAATGCACACAACAGGCAACAATAACCATATGTCAACAATCAACTAACTCGTACTGTACTGTATTTCTAAAAATTACACAAACTAAAAAAGAAGAAAATTTGTATTGAATGCTTATTTAATATTGATGTTCACATAGTCATCTTTTAATTAGCAAGATTTTGAAACTTGCATCATTTTTTTCCCTAGAACCAGGTTAGGTAGCCAGTGATGAGTCTGCCAAGGCCCCCGCCTTTGCCTGCCACCCAGCCCACACTGCACCTGACTCCCACGGCTCCCCCTACAGGTGGTGGCCGCCACACAAGGGTGGACCCGTGTTGTTCTTTTGGGCTACGCCCAGCTGGGCTGCATGGACAGAGGCCCAGCCACCAGACAGTCACCTTCCAGCTGCCCTTTCAGACCAGGGTGAGGCCTGATCACAAGGGTCTATGTGAATTGCACTTAGTCTGGCTGCTCACTGGGGACTGATTTGCCTTGGATGACCTTCCAGAAAGAGAATCTAAGATGAAGTTTGAGTTTGATGCTGGGTACCTTCATTGGAGGTGGCTTAGTGGGTTAGTGTGTAGCATTGTTCTCTCACACCAGCAGCAGTGGAGGCTTGAATCCCACCAGTCCTGTGTCTAGTTGGCTTGTTCTGCATCAATAGGAACCATCTGAGGTGGTTTGGGCTGCTATGTAGGATACCTCCCTGGGTGATTTGGACATGTCCGACTGGGGGGAAACCCCAGGACATGCTGGAGAGATTATATCTCTAGCCTGGCCTATTAACATCCTGGTATTCCCCACAGAGAAGCCGGGGAGAGGGAGGTCTAGGCATCCCTGCTTAGGTCGCTGGCCCTGGATAAGTAGCGATTGACTGATGGCATCAACCATATTATCATGCACAAACATCACTGGTGTGAAATCTATTCAGGAAGAGTATTAAACATGCATTCTGGTTCTCATGCATTGTGGGATGATTGGAAGGTGACATGGTGGCGTGCCAGGTGGTCTCACACCTCCAACAGTGTTGGATTGAAACACACCGGAGTTTGCGTATCCTCACTGTTATCTTTCAATCAAAACATGAGGCTATTCGGTGTCTCTACAATGCATGCTTATGGACTGGCATTTCAGATGAACCCCTACCTTTAGCTCTGTAATGTTTTTGAAAAGCACCAGACACTCATACAATCTTGTCCAGGACAAGCAGCTAGAAGACAGGTGATGGACTCCTTGACGTGACAATACTTTGATTAGACCATTGGGAGAACAGGACTGGTGACTGAAAGATTCATTTAGCTCTGAAAATCTCCCCCAGATTTATTACTGCAAACTGATTG
Source organism: Mormyrus lacerda (assembly GCA_015163995.2). Classification (NCBI taxonomy): domain Eukaryota; kingdom Metazoa; phylum Chordata; class Actinopteri; order Osteoglossiformes; family Mormyridae; genus Mormyrus; species Mormyrus lacerda. The sequence continues at coordinate 8,429 of JAABNX020009342.1, read as the reverse complement.
ATCTGACAGATAGCAACTGCTCAGTATAATGCTGAGAGAAAACAGATAGATGTGTCCTCCAGCAGCAACCTTGTGGGCGCTTTCAGGAAACTGGCCCTGTACTTCTCAGAATATTGAAGCTGGATATTATTCTCTATCCTGTGAATCCACCAAGTTCCACTCTCCAGTACAGGTAGTTGTAGGGTTTCTATTTGGTGTGGTTCACAGATTCTGTTCTATCTTTGTATATAACACGCACATATAAAAACATGACAGACCTCTCTGATTTCGATGATTTGATAGTTAAGGTGCTGGAATTGTGGGTAGTGTGTATAGCCGAACAGTTCTGGTACCAGAGAGACCTATTCCTTGGATATCAATTAAAATTTCCAACTCAAACATACAAAATTCTCCTCCTTTCAAGACAGAAGAATACCTACAGTTTAGCTTGGCATTCTTCATTAACAATAGTGACACACAGAGTTTAGACATTGCTATGTTAAAATACATTAAAATGCATTGCTGGACATCTTGGTGTGTCATGTGGTACAGCCACACAAGCTCTTAAATCAGCCAGGAGCCTCACTGCTTTGAACAGGCCAGCAACCGACACCCAGTGCATCATGGGTAAAGTGTCAGATGAGCTTGGGTTGAGGGCAACAGAGGCCAGGCAGGAAACCAGCAAATCCTATTTCCTGCTAACACAGGAAGCTGCACTTATAACCCGCGTTTTATTCACTTCACCACAGATACATGTAGAAAATGGCTCCATTTGGAGACTGTTACAGTGACGTGACTGTGGGCACATCCGCTCAGTGTTGAAAACGGTGTCCCAAGAGTCACAGAACACAAACACACCAATAAGATGTTTTGTATTTGCAAAGCACTCAAGTTACTTAAAAAGAGAATCAATCAAGCTCTTATCAGATGTGCTGGGAATAAGTGTTACTACCTGTGGTTAATGTCTCCACCCCCACATACACACCACGTGATTTTTTAGGAGTGCCCCACAAATTTGTGAAGTTCAGGGACACTAATCTGAATAAGGAAAGCCATGCTGATATATCGTCTACGTACCACCCCAAACAGCAGTAAAAGACTGAGAAGCGCTCATTACTTAACTCTACGCACACAAAGTTCACCCAGACCTTTTATTTCAGCAGCTTTTCTAGACACTTAGCTTGGAAGTATCAGGTCCTAAATCCTCTTGATAGGCAAAAAGGTGGTGACCATAGTCAGGATCTCAGACTGGGGGCAGTGCAACTGGAGAGGGGATCTTTCTTCTGTCCATACGCTTCAGTATACGCTTCATTCCTTAGAATGGCGAGGGCCCCTGACCGCAATCCCAGCAGCCTCTGGGGCATTCTCGGATGGCAGTGCTGTCAGATTTTTTGCCCACCAGCAGCATGAAACAGCCATTCAAACACAGCGCAGGCCTCCGTCATGAAACAGCCATTCAAACACAGCACAGGCCTCCTTCTTGAAACAGCCATTCAAACACAGCACAGACCTTCGTCATGAAACAGCCATTCAAACACAGCACAGGCCGCCGTCATGAAACAGCCATTCAAACACAGCGTAGGCCTCCTTCTTGAAACAGCCATTCAAACACAGTGTAGGTCTCCTTCTTGAAACAGCCATTCAAACAGCGCAGGCCTCCGTCATGAAACAGCTATTCAAATACAGCGCAGGCCGCTGTCATGAAACAGCCATTCAAACACAGCACAGGCCTCCTTCTTGAAACAGCCATTCAAACACAGTGCAGGCCTCCTTCTTGAAACAGCCATTCAAACACAGCGCAGGCCTCCATCATGAAACAGCCATTCAAACACAGCACAGCCCTCCTTCTTGAAACAGCCATTCAAACACAGCATAGGCCGCCGTCATGAAACAGCCATTCAAACACAGCACAGGCCTCTGTCATGAAACAGCCATTCAAACACAGCGCAGGCCGCCGTCATGAAACAGCCATTCAAACACAGCGTAGGCCTCCTTCTTGAAACAGCCATTCAAACACAGTGTAGGTCTCTGTCATGAAACAAGCTATTCAAATACAGCGCAGGCCTCCTTCTTGAAACAGCCATTCAAACACAGCGCAGGCCTCCTTCTTGAAACAATCATTCAAACATAACACAGGCCTCCGTCATGAAACAGCTATTCAAACACAGCGTAGGTCTCTGTTATGAAACAGCCATTCAAACACAGCACAGGTCTCCTTCTTGAAACAGCCATTCAAACACAGTGCAGGTCTCCGTCATATACCACATGAACAGAACTACAGGTGGGAGAAAACAGCTTAGTGCCCTGTCATCAGAAATGACCCATTGAAGTGAAGCCCACACAATCAGACAAAACCTTAAGAAATGATCAGAAAGAACCTAACTTTGGAAGCGGAACCCCACATTACCAATAGGTAATCTGCAATGTTAGAGCTGCATGACCTCCCTAGGTCCAGGACATAGGCTACCCATTGTGGGGAGGGGAAATTGGAGGCTTAGATTAACAACAGAGGAAACATTTTTTTTCTGTCAGGCCAGCTTGCGCCAGTAAAACTGATCTGTGCTGAGAAAACCACGATTAGCACGAGCAAAACGGACCTGCTCTGGATGCCAACATCTGGAATACAGTCACATTTGAGAAAAATTTAAGTTTTGCTCTTCTGTATTTTATGACAAGTAATATTTATTTAATCTTACTTGAAACTACACTGTTGTTCCGTTTCATATTTCCAAATGGATAATCTGCTTATCAGATGCTGCACCAATGAAAATGAACCATTTTGATTCAGGTGTTTGAGCACCTTTCCAATATGAACTCATGAACTCATCATCAGTATTATAGGATACAGTGTGTGTGTGTGTGTGTGTCTGTGTGCGCGTATGTGTGCCTGTGTCTCTCCCCTGGAGACTGCCATCTCTGAGGACAAACTAACGGTTTTGTCTCCGTTCTGCTTCCTGTTGGGGCTGTAATTCTTGAGGAGCTGCCAGTTGCACTTCCCAGGGGCGGAGGGTGGTTGGCTGTAAATCTCCAACAGGCCGAAGGTGGATGGGGCCCTGAGTAGCAGGAGTACACAGCTGCTGCTGATAAACATGGAACTGAACCTGAGCGCAACAGAAGGAAAGATTCAGAGAAAGATATACATCCAAAAGAAAGACCGTCAACATAAAGAGCTGAATTAGAGTCACGGTTATACACTGCATATCTACAGAAAGGCCCTTAACAGTCACAAGCTGAATTAGAGTCACAGTTATACACTGCATATCTACAGAAAGGCCCTTAACAGTCACAAGCTGAATTAGAGTCACGGTTATACACTGCATATCTACAGAAAGGCCCTTAACAGTCACAAGCTGAATTAGAGTCACGGTTATACACTGCATATCTACAGAAAGGCCCAGGGTTACATATATATATGCAAACCAACTTCATAGGTGCAAAAGCCATTTAGAGACAGTTATTTAAATAAATGCATGTTTCTGATACTGCAGAAAGAAACCAAGGTATCCACTGAGTCACCATGCCTTCCATTCTCCTTCTTCTTCTTTGTTTTGTTCTTCTCACTATTATTACTTCTGATGCTGCCGTACGGCTCAGTGGGGCTGGTCTCCGCATCATCCAAGAGTTAAAGCCAATACATCATTTCATTTTGACACTTCAAACTAAATGAGAACAAACTATCAGGAACCTTTCTGGTGGTTAATCTCACAGCATACAATACTACGTTTAGGAGTATTATCTAAATGAAATGCAACCTAAGTAGCCTCTTCTGTAGGTTTACCTTAATCAAAAAGCATTGGAATTTTAATTTGCAAAGTATTCAGCATATGTTGTAAATATTATCTGCTTGAAATCTCCACTGAAAGAAAATCTGGCCTGTGTCTTTAGTGCTACTGTCTCGTTCTTACAATTATCTGAAGAGAAAATTTTATTAGATATAATTGTGAAAAAAAACTTCCATGTCTTCCATGACACTCTGCTTGGTTGCAAGATGGCATCACTCTGCCCTCAAAATGACCTGACTGGCGGCTGTTACTGGATCTGCTGATTGCTGATATGGAGCAGGCTCTAAGGTTCCACACCTTTTCACGCTAAATACTGAGCTGGAAACAAACCTCTGTAGTTTGAATCATTTAGACTAAACTGGAAGAAGGATATTCGTTTAAATGGCAAAATAGAGCTTGTCTGCCATCTAGTGTCCATATGAATAAAGACACCCTGTATAATAGTGTGTTAGTGTGTAAAGCATGCCATCTCACACGGCTCTCTGCCTCAGTGTCCTCATAATCATAATCCCAATGTTGGGCAGAGTGCAGCCTGGCCTAAAACTGTGCCAGGCACAAATTCCAACAATAAACAAACACCACATTATACAGTTTTCTGGAATTAAAACACACCCACAGCTAACATCAAACACTGCCCATATGATCAGGATGTGTATACATAGCAAGCTGATCAGCAGGGAGAATTCACTGTTGGGCCTTTGAAGCAAACTGTCGATAAGAAGCTTAATGGTTGCTTTTAATTTGAACTTGAACAGGAACGTCCTCAATAATGGGCAGACTGGAAGAAGAGCTGGTGCAGACCAGATGAGAGAGATAGTCTCTAAAGTCTAGAACCAACAATGTACAGACTGGAGGAAGAGCAGGTGCAGACCAGATGAGGGCTTAGTCTCTAAAGTCTAGTACCAATAATGCTCTGGATTCTTCAAAAGAGCATCAGTACTAAGCATTAAAATGTGTAAATATTGTCCCATTGACTACTGCTCCCTTTGACTTGCACTGTAAGCTTACCTGCCTCATGATCTTCTCCTTGCATCACCCATAAGTGGAATATGTTTCCCTCTAGTGATCAGATAGAACCATAACACAAATAAAAGCAAAACGATTTACTCCCTAAAACAACAGATATAAAACCTATGCAGTATTTTAGGTGAGTCTTTCATAACATTCATTTGTTACAAAATGACCGCAAACTGGATCATAACACAAAAATGGTAACAGATCTCAGCTGGCTGTGAAAGTTATAGGTCTGGCACCTGCATGGTTGAATAACTGCTGTATTCTGAATAAACATGGCAATGTGACATGCAGCGCTGAAAGACTGTTGCTAACATGCTCCTTCTTAGGGTCTGTCTAGAACCCAGGATGACAGTGTGAAATAACTGGGCTAAATTTTATATAATTGAGCTATTGTGCTGAGTTACATTATATAGCATATGCATGTAATCGTGCTCCTGTTTCAAGACATTAGTACTGTACTCTTCATAATTCAAGGCAAACTACACATATGCATTACGATGACCAATATACTGATCGAAAGGTGTCGCCTGAAATCCCATACCTGGCTCTTTCTGTGTGCGGCGTAATCATGCTTCTTCCAGGCACTCGGATTCCAGATCAAAATCAGGTGTCTTTAAATTGTGGTCCAAATTGTGTGAATATGGGTGTGTTGCCTGTATTGGATGTAGATGTTGTTTGCCTGCAATGTTTGTAATTGATCAGTAGATGAAAATCATGACCCAGTAATAAAAAAACCCTGTCAAGCAGAAAATGAAGGAATGAAATAGATGCTGAGCTTTCTTTTGTGTATATTTTCTTAGTTAAATAATCACAAACTGTCCCCAGTGTCTACACACTCACAGACAGACTGGCATGCCTACACCCCCAGTGTCTACACACTCACAGACAGACTGGAATGTCTACGCCCCCAGTGTGTTACACACTCACAGACAGACTGGAATGCCTACACCCCCAGTGTCTACACACTCACAGACAGACTGGAATGCCTACGCCCCCAGTGTCTACACACTCACAGACAGACTGGCATGCCTACACCCCCAGTGTCTACACACTCACAGACAGACTGGAATGTCTATGCCCCCAGTGTATTACACACTCACAGACAGACTGGCATGCCTAGGCCCCCAGTGTGTTACACACTCACAGACAGACTGGCATGCCTACGCCCCCAGTGTGTTACACACTCACAGACAGACTGGAATGCCTAGGCCCCCAGTGTGTTACACACTCACAGACAGACTGGCATGCCTACGCCTCCAGTGTGGCACACACTCACAGACAGGCTGGCATGCCTTGCCCCCAGTGTGGTACACACTGAGAAACAGGCTAGACAGAATGCAACTGGGCAGAGTGAGTTATCAAATCCTGAATGAGAATAAATAAAGCAAAAAAAGTAATCAATTCCAAAATCTTATAATCCATAATGCAACTCAAATGTCAGCACATAATACAGATGCTCACTGAAAATGATGAGTGATGGAATCCAAGAGAGAACATTCAATGTCGAAACTGATTGTTGCGGGGAGGTTTGTAATTCTTTTTGGGTACACTAGGTGGCACATGTCATTAATTGGGTCATACAGGTATATAAGCAGTTTATGTAGCCTTCTGCTGATGTATTGTAATATGTACTCCTGACAACTTTTTGTCTTTTATTTTATTTATTTATTCTTTTTGTTTTTGTTCTCTTTCTACCTTCATCTTATCTTCCTGATATGTTGTGTTTACTCTTGTTTGTATTTTAATTTGTAACTATTGAAAATAAAAATTGTAAAAAATAAGTAATTAAAAAGGTATATAGGCAGTAAATGGGAATGTTAGGGTTAGGCGTTTGACCCCGGAAGGGCAAAAGGTTTTTGACCGCTACGCTAAATATCGCCGCCGGCACTGTGTTTTGCAATGTGATGCCACGCTACGGTTCCTTGTGGATGAACTTCACTTGGTAAACTAAATGGATCATTTGTTTGCATCCGAAGGCATGTGTACGGGCTCGTTTCTAAAAAGAGTGGTACGTCTATAGCTTGTAAGGCCAATCATTCCTGGGGCCAAAGCACCTCAGTAGTTCAGTTAGACCGAGTCAAAAACCCTGCCACCAGTTGGAACTTTTGTTTGCAACGTCGAAATCTTTGTCACGTTTGGAGTTAAGAGTTGCCTTGATCTATCGGGCTTCCTTGTGGATTATTGTTTGGATATATTGTGAAGACCTGCTGTTGACAACGGAGTTTTGGTTCGGAGCATCACGGCCATCTGATGACGGTACGGCGCTCAACGAAAGAGGTATTTGTAGCGCTAAACTTCTTAATGGGCATTTAAATTGTGCGTACACATAATCGGATATAAAACCAAATGCATGTGTTAGAAGCCGACAGACAACTTGGGAAACTTTGTGGCGTTTGCGTTCATTGTTACAGCTTTAATTATCATGGAGATGAGCGGCACGGACATTGCTACAGGGACTGAAGTGCAAACCGCCACTAAGGGCAATAGTATGTCTAGTGGTGTTGAAATACAAACTCATAATTAGAATTAGGTGATCAGTGGTGAATGTTGATACACCACAGTGCACATCAACGAAATGACATATCAGCTAATTCAACGCCCGGGAGCAGTGCTTGGGGGCGGTACCTTGCTTAGGGTACCTCAGTAGTGTCTTGTTGGTCGGGACTTGAACCAGCAGTCTTTCAATTACAAGTGCGCTTCCTTGACCATTAAGACACCACTGCCCAAAATGTGCAAGAGCTGTTGTTGTTAATTTGGCCATATTACAAACTGATAGAAAGGTTAAGCTGGATAAAGTAAATGGCATAAGTGAATCAATACTAGGTTTAAAAAAATGATAAAGCACAGTGCTCTGAATGAACCGGTTGAAACTTGTAATGAAGAAAAAAACGTATTTATGAATCATTGTTGGGTTTATTGTCAGTTGCTGAGAGAGGAAAACATGAAACTCGGTTTAAAGCAAAATTGATAGGTAATAATGAATGTATTGCTGAAGAAAAATCATGGGTTTTGTCCTGCACTGAAAGTGGCAATATTAATGTTGTAAATATTTCAGATGAAAATGGTGATGATCTAAATGTTTAAGGGTGTTAAATAAATGGCAGTTATAATTGTGGTGATGCTATAAATCAACATGAAAAAAAGCATAAAAGAAGCGTTAGCAGTGGCAAATCCAGCACATACTTGGCCAGAATAAAAGCTGAGGCTGAGGGAGCTATTCTTGTGGCTCGAGCTGCGGCTTTAAAGGAAAAATACGCTCTTGAGGAGCAAGAATTGGAGTTGAGGAGGAGGGAACAGCTTGACTTGGACATAGAATTGGCTGCATCTGCTGTTAAGCTGGCTGTACTGCCGGTCTCTCAACAGAGAAGTTGCTTTCTAGTAACCTGAAATAGGATGAATGGAATCTTAGTGTCTTAAATCCTATGTCAAAGGAATTCAAACCTGGATTTAAGCAGACACAACAAAATAACTTAACAGATGGATTACTATCACCTAACAACCCACTATCACCGGATGAACAGTGAACAGTGGTGCAAAGATGCATCAAAACACCGGCGCAATAACGGTGAGTTACAGCAAGCAATCTTGGAACCATTTTTACTTTCAACAGCAGTGGAAACCTGTGCAACAAGTGCATGAGGAAAAGCAAAG